>JANHFL010003090.1:208602-230074 GCA_032468155.1 Oxyrhabdium leporinum
CGAATAGGCCATCAGAATATCTTTTTTGGGGGGTGTCTGTCCTAACTTCAAACAATTGCTAAGCAATTGATCATAAGTCAAGAACTATCTGTACATGATAATCGTCCAATCTGCAGCTCTTCCTTCTATCTCCCAAGGTCATTCCCACATACCATTATACTGTCTTTTTGGTTTTCAGAACACTGAAAAGCTGGGTATCATCCACAAAATAAACAGCTCATTGCTTATCCTTAAGCCAAGATCCATTCTGAGCATTAACAAACACTGGTCCCAGCACAGATCTATTTCTTACTTCCCTTCACTAAAAGTTGCTCATTCATTCTTGCTGTTTCCTTTTGTGTGTTTTAGCTTAAGGTCTCAGGTTAGAAACCAGAGTCCCCTGAATTCTAATCTCATCTTGGGCACAAAGCCAACTGGGTGATCTTTAGACCACTTTCTCTCAGCCCTAGGAAGGAGGCACTGGCAAACCACTTTTGAAAAATTTCGCCAAGAAAATTGCAGACATGTCCAGGCAGTCTCCAAGATAGTTAACAATATGAATGAATTATCTTATGTCATGACCACTAGGTCCGCCCCCTCAATGAGGAAAGTTGTCTAAGGCTTTTAAAAACTTTTCAAGAGTGGATATAATAGGTGCCTATATGCATTTTTGAAAGCTGGATAACTCTGGATCTGGTGTATCCCAGGCAATCAAAAGTAGCATTCCTATGATACGTTTTCCTTTACAATAGAAACAGAATTCAAGTAATCTGGAAGATTGGATGAGATCATTCTGTATTTTCTGAAAAGATTCTGCGAACTCAGTCACCTGCCTGGAAGGCACAGTGTCCCATAAAATGAAAGAATGATGTCACCAGTTATTTCAGGAAGAGGAAGGGTAGAGTCTTACCCTTGGGAAATGACCACATTTGATTAGAGTCAGGAACAGTAGTGTGTATGTTTGTGACTGCGTGTAGATATATTTTAGAAAAAGCGAACACACAGTTTAAAGATGGTTTCCTGAATTTAACAGGAGTGGCACTTGTCTCCATAGCCAGTGTTCAGTGTCATATCCTTCTGAAGTCTCCAGGGGAAGGATGGTGTGTAGGGGTGCCAGGAAATGACAGATTTCTGGTCTGATGCAAAGCAATCCCACTGGAGCAAAGGAGGGTTGTGGAAAGTATAAATAAAGCTGGTCCCAAAACAGCTTGAGAATCATTCATGAGAATATCAGTCTGAGAGAAAACGATGGTAGGTGGAATTATTACTTTTTCAATCTTTGAAAACTTTTTGAACATTTCATTGAAGATACTTTTATCCTTGCTTTTCTATGAAATAATTTACTTTACCTAAAAGAATGCTAACTAACCCACTTCACATAATTTAAGTCAGTGATTCTTCTTCTTTTGTGCTTTCTGCTCAGTGTTGACTGCTGGGACTGCTTGAACTAATCCTTGCAGTTTATTTGGCCAGATTTTTGGAAGCGGTTTGCCATTTCTTTCTTCCCAGGGTTAAGAAAAGTGAATGGTCCAAGATCACCCTGCTAGCTTTATGCCCAAGACAGGACTAGAATTCACAATTCCCCAGTTTTAGCCTTGTGCCTTAACCACTACTAAATTGGCTCTAATTATTATTCTACTTTATTTTAAATTATCATTCAAAGGTATCCAGCAAATTAATTCAGTCCTTAGGCTTATCATTAAATCTAACTGACATGGAGACATACTACATCACCTTCTCAGTTTTAAACAGAAACTTTTCAAAAACAAACTTATATCCTGAATCCATTTCTTAAAATCAGGAGAGTAGACTTCTTTCCAATCACCTAAATTTATCATTTTGCTGTGTCCCAAGGCTGAAAAAGCCAAAGCTTTTCATGAAATGATCAATTCTATATCTTTGGAATGTAATTCAATATCACATTAAGACCCCTATCTATCACATTTCTTTCTTTGCACTTGTGCTGGATCCCCATAATATCAGTTTCATTTAGTTCTTAGCCTAGGAATGAGACAGTTTTAAGTCACCCTTAGCTATACTAGTGTTAAAATATATTTCCCACTCCTTTATTCCACTATTGTCCAAGGGCAACCTTGAAGTTATTATAAATGGTTAATCTTCTTCATCCATTATCTTTGAGATGTGAGGTGAATGGTACAGGCTGAAAGACAGGTAAATAAAGATAGCATAAGAAATTGATACTGGGTCTAGCAAATTTGATTCCTGTATAGTTTTCTGCTGAGTCAAAGATGGGTGAAGTATTTTCAATGGTGGGGAAAAGTCATACAGTATGTACATGAGAAAGCTGAAGTCTAAAATAGATCATGTTTGTTTTCACCTAGGGATATATGCTTCTCTTTCTGGTGATTTACAAAGCAATGCAGTAGTTTCATAGCTCTCAAAGGATGCTACAAAAGATAGTCCATGAAAATTTTCATGGGAAAGCTTGACAAGATTTTAGGAATTATTTTTAGAGGGTGATACCAAAAGGAACAAAAAGTCTTGGAGCAATCAGGAGTTAAGGAGCAAGGGCTTAAATCTCACATTAAAATAGAAGAAAAGGATATGGTTTTATAGAATGGGTTAAAAGAAAATTGCCAAATTGCTGCCCTCTAGATATATTAGCAAGGGAACTCAGAATTCCTGAGCAGGGCAAACTTTGTTTAGGATTCCAGATACACTTGTATGTCTCTTGGTCAAAGTACGAGATTGCCTTTCTTAGTGTCCTTCTTTTATTTTCCCTTCTCTTCCATGAAGGTTATGGAGGATATTTTCCCCTTCAGTTTCGATCCTACATGTCGCTTCTACAACACACTGCTTGACCAGCAAAGCCGGCTATGCAACCACATCAAGAAACTCCAAAAGATATTACAGAGACTCAGTAAACTGAACAGATATTCTCTCATTGCACATCTAACGGGAAATTCCTTAAGTGCAGCAGGAGCAATTATGGCCATAGTTGGGCTGTCTTTGAGTCCTGCAACTCTAGGATCCTCTCTCTTGGCTTCTGGGGTGGGTTTAGGAGTGGCGGCTGCAGGAGGGGCTGTTTCCATGACTTCAGACCTTTCTTTAGTGCTCTGTAACTCCAAGGAGGTGAAAAGAGTAAAAAAGATTGCACTGGCTTGTCACAATCAGATAAAGAAAACAATGAATTGCTTGGAGTTCCTGCACCGCAGTTGGAATCCCACCGATCCTGTCTTATTGCAGACTGAAAAAAATGCTTCTATTGCTCTTTATAATTCTGCCTGCTTCCTGGTGTTCTGCGGTCCTCGGGGCTTTCTGGTCCCTGAGCACACAGAAGAGGTGACAAAAGTGAGCCACATCCTACTTAAGGCAAAAATCCAGAAACTGGCCGAAAACATAGAAGTCTGTGCAAGACACATGGATGAAATCTGCAAGCTTTTAGAAAGCAGGAAAGCATGTTCCTGGAGGACAAAAGGATCATTATGTTGACATGGAATCAATGGTCAGAATGACTCTACAGTAACACCAAGTCTTCTTGAAAAAATGAAACCTGGGCATAAAAATGCTTAATACTGGTACTGTAATTTAAAATTAGGATTTTATGTACCCTGGAATTTCCTCTACGCATTTTCTAGGATATGCAATTATCTGCACACTTCTATTTTGTTTTGTTTTTTGCTGATCAATGTAACATGCAGAAATCATGGTTGTATCAGTTGTAGTCTATACTTTCAGCACATTTCACAGGAAGTTGTTGGTTACAGAGCACCATACTTGGGTTTTCTAGGCAGGAAAAGTTTTCCAAATGTCTGACTGAATGATAGCACAGTAAGCTGAAGTTGCCTTAACACATGAAATTTCAGTTCATGTTTAACAATAGTAGGAAAAAATAGGCAGGAATAATTTTCAAAGCTCTGACAGTAATTGTATTTGAATGCTCAATGGGTCATAATGGAATATGCCAGCATAGACAAAAATATTTGGCAAGTCCAAAACCTGTTGAACTGTGAGAATCAGACAGATAAGCAAAGTCTAAATATTTCTGAACTTTTTCTTCTGATGTTCTCATAACAGATGGACATTTGCCCTACAAGTAGCGTTAGAACTGAATCATTTCTTTACTTTCATTTCTAGACTTTACAATCTTTGTCCCATTTGTCATAGCTATTTTTCATGTACTCTTTTCACACATATGCCAGAATATCATGTAGTTTTATATTTATTTATACAGGCCAGTATTCTTGAACTTTGTTTAAAAGAATAAGAACATTGTCAACACAAGATAAAATAAGATATTCTTCATTGTATCTGGGGCAACATCTTTAAATTGCTTGAAGTCATTCTCTTTGCCAATATTGTCATTCAAAAGATATGATAAAGAAGCTAGATAAAAACTAGGTTGCAAACCAAGGTTTTTTTTCAACATTCTGTTAAAATTTCATTTGAAGAATTATTTTTAAGAGATCATCTCTGTATGCATTTATATTCAGAAACATTTTACTAGAATGTGCACAAATATTTTTTTAAGAAAAGCCTTTGCAGATTGAATCTTTTGATTAAAAACTGTTTTGTGTTCACTAACTTCACTGTAAAAATTAGTTGTTCCTATTCACTTAAATGATTAATCATCAGTTTTGTAGCTTCAAAATATTGTTGAATAGAAGGCTAGGAAGAAAAAAAAAACTAAACCAAAGATGGTGGGAAGCATCACAATGGAAAAGCCAGTTAGCCAAGCATTTTTTCTTTTTCTTTTTTCCATTTCTTTCACAAAGGAAAAGGCATGCTTGGATCAAAAGATAACAGAAGAGTTGAGTTGCTGCTTTGTAATTGGATACTGTAATGAACACCTTCCATGATCTTATTGTTTGAAATTCATTTAACATAAACGAACCTGTAAGATTCAGCTGTCTTGATGGAAAAACTAAGAATTACTTGGGACCGATTTGTGCATGTTAGAGAACGTCTTCACACATCTATACATATTTATGCAAATAATTTCGTACTAATAGAGCTCCCAAATCTGGAAACCAGATAAGGTCATCTGAAGATTTGCAGCCCATATCTGGTAGTATAACCCCCTCCCCACCATATCCCTACAAGTGGATGTCAGTTCTGTAAACTTTTTCATGTGCCACTGGAAATTATTGCCTGGGATGTGATCAATTTGGAACCAGACTCCTTAAAAGAGAAAGGATGAGAAAAAAAAAGACAAAAATGACCATACGTGTCTGTCAGAAGGCTGAGAAAATGTTTTGAGGTATACATGTGGACTTAATTCTCATCCATATTTTCGTATTGGGGAGCATTCAATCATATGTGTCCAAAGACACAGCTTGGGCTTGTCGGTAGTGAGAACTAAGCCATCAGGCTGTCAAACCAGAGATGATGTGATGTTTCCTATTTCTTTCTGTATTAGTAAGGAGTCTCTTGGGAGATCACCAGTTCCTTAAGTGATGGCAATGAAGGAATTTAAATGCATGAGAGCGAAAGTATGTGAGTATGTAGGGTATATTTTGTGGAGACATTATAGCAAATCTGACACATTCTTTGCCTGCCTGTCTTTGTGGGAAAGCAAAATGTGCCCATTATGATCTCTGGGTTATTTCAGTCATTTATAAAATCAAGAAACATATTCTACAGAATCCTAATGCAGTATAAAAATCAGAACAAGTATGAAATAATTTTGTTATCTGTTATTTATATTATTTCTCCCCAATTCTTAAAAAATCTAATTCAGAAATAACTCCCTAAACATCTCAATGGATTCAGGATATCTGGAAAAATAATTATGATAACTGGTGTTATTTTCTTCATCTTCAAATACACAAATTCAGTAGAAATTATCAGTGCGGTAAATAAAGTTCCATGATCATAATATGATCCTAGTTCTTTTAATCTAAGCTCCCTTCTGCTCTTCTACACATCTTGTTCTGAGAACACTTATTATAAACTTAAAACCAAGCGTGACTTTTTGTGCAAATGCTTCATATTATGATTCCAATAATAATTAACCAAGTGAGATCCCAATGGTCTATCTGTAATTGATGCAAGTAATACTTTGCCACATACTAGAGACGCTTCTGATACTGATATAGTACTGTAGCTGAAATTCGGATCAGGAAGACTGTGATCTGTGAGCTCCTAGGGCTAATGGGTCTGAGTTGCAAAAATCAGCATGGCTACTAGATAAAAGCAGAGAGCTACTGCTTTCTGCACTTCTTTGCTGCTGTCTAGATTCTTGAAGTCCAGATCTCGTAGCCCTAGGATTTCCAGATGACTACTAACCAAGCAGCCTGTTTCACATTTGTTAAACAAAATGCTGCATTGGTCAGCTCATTTAATTTGCAGCAGCCACACAAGGGAGACGGTTGTGATGGAATGCAGCCAATGATGGCAGTAGTTTCACTATAAACGTTCACCATTAATGAAAGATAAGAATGACCAGAATAGAGTGAATGCATTTATCTCCCTTCTGTGCTTTGAGTTTTCAAACACCTAAAGAAAGAGTGCTACTGAACAAGCAAACATGAACCAAAAGCCTGAGAAGGGAAATCACTGATCTAGAAATCTAACAAAGATGCTGTATATTTCCGATGCCGCATTGCATTGTATAGGACATTTGAACACTAGTATCACATGTTCCTATGGATTATTGACATACATAAGCAATTCCCAGTTATACAAAGGGCAGATAATATAACAAGCAGTTTACACTGCCATGTAGAAATGCCTAAAACAGGTCTAATGGAAATTTCTTGGAGACATAATCCAGCATAAGGAAGAAAAACTCAAAAGAAAGGTGGATGTTGTGGTTTTTTGAAATATTGTATGTGAAAAAAGAAACTGACCAAGAATGAACAGAGAAATCAGAAAGATTATGTAAGTAGAAAGATTCATTAAGAAAAATGGAAAATAAGGGGGGAAAAACCCTATGGATAAGGCTGCCAGGTTTGATAATGATAATCCATGACCGGTTGGTGGATGTTTAGTCACTGTATATGTTACCATTTCAATTTTTGTTTTTTGTTTGCAAATATTGTTATCTGGCAAGTGTTGCAGAAACATGCCAAAAATAAATCTTTCATATTTATAACTAATAAATTGGTGACAATATTATTTGTAACTATACAGTGACTGTGATGCTTGGACTTTAAGAAAGTTACACACTTTAAGTTTGTTTGGATTTCTTAACACATTTCCTGCTCTTATACAAGAAGAGGATATGGCACTGTGAGATACCAGCAACTGATGATGCAGGTACGTCATAGTTCTTTAGTGGTCACGCAAGTAGCTAGGATGGGTTCTCCCCTTCCCCCACCATTAACTGGGAAAGTATTCATGCTAGGGATACACTTCCTGATATGTTTTAGCCTATGTGAACTCCCTGCACAGCATATTTCCTGGTCACATGAGAGATCTGAATTTGGGAGTAGAGAGAACTGTTGTATATATAATACATGAAAGTATGACTTCTAAATGAATAAAACACAGTCTATAAGTAATACTGCTGATCTCTGTTTGTAGGATAGGAACTTAAAAAGTGCTACACAATCTCTAATTAGATAATAAAGAACAAAAATAGGCTAAAATCTCAGATGTTTTTTTCAGAGAGTTAAGTGTAAAGGAGGCATGTAAATAAGACAGTTAAAATGAGAAATATTTGTAAAAGTCACATTCAGATCTATGACGTGATCACTAGGTATATCAGTTTTATACATCTTTGGAAAATTACATGTGCATTGTAAGTATATACAATAAAACACCTCATATTAGAATAAAAGTGCTTTGATCTAAGAACTGTTTTTATAGTCTTTTACTAAAGCTTGCATGAAAGCTGGCTAAGTGTCCTTGGGTCAGTCACTCTCTCTCAGCCCAACTTACCTCATAGGATTGCTGTTGTGGGCAAAAAATAAGGACAAAGAAGTATTAGGTATGTTCACTACCTTGAGTTATTTATAAAAATTATAAAGGCAAGAAACAAACTAATAAAATGGGAGCTATTCTAGTGTAGTGGCAAAGGTGCTGGACTAGAAACCAGGAGACCATGAATTTTAATTCTCTGATAAGCATAAAAGCTGACTGGATCATTTATATGTAACATTTCTACTTTATACTCCAGTCCAGGAACTACCAATTCAGATAAACAGTAAACAACAGATTAATCAAGGAACCACTAAGAATGCTTCCACCAATACTGACAAGGTGAACCATTTATATAAACAGAGAGCAAACCCCACTCCCTTCTAGTACAGATGTTACCTAGTTGGGTAATGAAAACAATCAAGCTGAAAGCACTAAGGATCCTACATTTCTGCCTTATGCACAGCAGCCAGAATTATCATTCTTTTTTGACATGGGATAAAAACTTTACTGCTCCTAAATATTGGGATAAGTCCCAATAAATCCACATAGATTTGATAATTCAGAATAAGTATATTTAGAATTTACTCCCTTAGCAGTTTTTATCTTAAACTAGCAGATTGCATATCTGGGCTTAGAAAAACTTTCTGAAATCTCAAAGAGTTATTCATTTTGGGGAAATAAATGTTTATACAATACCGTTTCATAATTTTCTATATCTGTTCTGGAAAATGCAAGACAATTTAAAAACTGCAGCAGCTTCCTTTACATGTATATAATTTTTTAAAGTCATCAAAGTTTTCGAGTCAGAAGTTAGCTGACAGTTTTGTTTCACTTCAGTTGACCGGACCTAATAAACGGCTTTATTTAAAAGTTTGCTTCTCTGAGTTTAGCGTTAGGAAGCGTTTACTTTTACTTTTTTACTGTATTTAGCTCTACACTCCACGCCTTCCCCACGATCTCTTGGCAGCGGTCTTTGGGATCAGCGGGGTTCTGTACTGGAACAAGAGCCTCCCACAGGAGCTTTGGACAACGGGAAAAGAGATTGTAAGAATTAGGCGCCTCTTTTTCTATATCGAAAACTCCGATTTCCATTTATGACTAATCTAGAGGTTCATTTCTGATTGCCAAAAACCCGGACGATCAACGGCGGCAGAAAACTGTAGTGGAGTTTTCTGTATCTCTTTGCTGCTTGCTACCGTTTTCCAGATTTTTGCATCTTCATAATGATAAGACATAATCTGCAGCGAACCCAATTGTGACATCCCATATAAAAATTCAAGATTTGCTGAACGTAGGGATTCTACGCTTGCCGTAATGTAGGAGACCCGCCCATCTTTGGGAAGAATGTTGTTTAAGTCTCCTGGCCATCGAAAGTTTTACTTCTACGCTGGAGGCGAGTTGGGAAGAGACGCATTAGCATTAGAGACTAATCCAATAAGCCTTTCAAACGGTTACGTTGAAACGGTTCCACGTTTTTAACTGTAAAGTAAATACACCCGTTTTTCCGGAACTGGAGGCTTTGAGATGATGACGTGCCCTCGCGCGCTCTCTATACCGGAGTGGGAGGGACAAATGTTAGCATTTGGACTCCCAGTCCCAAGATGCTTCGCGTTATCTCTGAGGTTAAAGTTGAAGCAGAACATGGCGGCGAACGTGGAGCAGGGGGAAGACAGGGGAGAGAGCGGGGAAACTTTCAAACAGCTGGTGAGTGGGTTTTCTTTTTTTAACTTTATTATTTATTTTCTCTTCATCTCTCTCCCTCTAATAGCGTCTGACGTTTCTTCTGTTTGCTTCTCCTTCATTTTAACTCTCTGTGAATGACTTGCTATCATATCTAGTTTTCTAGTGGTCTGTTTTTTCCCCCTATTTCCCCCCCTTAGCCTTCAAAGAAACAAACTCTATTATGCCAACACTCCCCCAATCTCACAGCACCGCACTAGATCCCTAAAAGCAGGGCTCTACCGTACTAGGCGGGATCCAAAGCGCAGACTATGCAGAGAAGCCTCGGAGATAGTCCAACTCACAGTGGCAGGGTGTGAGATGCAAGCAGGAGCAGCATATACTGAACGGCACAACCAAGTAGCTGGCATTGTGTACAGGAATATCTGCACAATATATGGACTGGATAGAACCTCCCAAGTTCAGATGTGAGATCACACAAGAAGGTGGAGAAAAAGAAGGCTAAGAGCCTGTGAGACTTCCAGGTTCTGATGGTCAGGCAGGTACTAGCCAATCAACAAGACATGGTGGTAGTAGACAAAGACCAGAAGATAGTTGTGGTGATAAATGTAGTGGTATAAGTGACAGCAACATCAGGAAGAAGGAATATGAGAAGCTGGAGAAGTTCCAGTGCCTGAAAAGGTAGAACTAGAAAGGAGGTGGAAAGTAAAAGCCAAAGTGATGCCAGTAGGAGCACTTGAGACTGTGACTCCTAAGCTGGGACAGTGGCTACAACTGATCCCAGGAACAACATAGCTTTCTGTCAGTGCAGTATTAGGAACAGCTAAGATACTGCGTTGTACCAGACTTCCAGGCCTCTGATAAAGAGCTTGAGATTGAGGAAGATATACCAAGGGATTTTTATTTTTATATACACGTACCCCTGTACACATGCCACCCTAATCTTCCAACTCTGGGCCACATTCAAGAAATAAAAAGACCAGACATAGGGTGGGATACAGCCTCATTTAATTTTTTTCTCAAGTTTCCAAGATCATGCAAAGATGATTTTGAAGACTTAAGGACTTTGATTTTTTTTTAAATGTTCTTTCAAATTTTACAAAAGCTAGACGTGGTGATTGTATAGATGCCCATATTGACTTATGGAATAGAGAAACAAAACTAGTCATCCATATAGAATCATCCTTAATTGTCCTCTGATGCTACAGAACACAGGTGTCTTCCTCTTTATCTTAAGTGCTCTAGTTGTAAACTAAGTTAGAAGACACTACTGTGCAGGGATGTGATTCAATTCAAAGCTGACTTGATAAGCTTTATTGTATACATCCATCCAGGTGTGATCTCTTTAGGGTGATCAAGACTTATTATCATTTGCTCCAGAAACAGGGTAGATTTGATTTAAATCAAGTCAATTTAAATCACGATTTAAATCAGTAGTAAAAAGGCTTGATTTAAATGAAGTCGATTTAAATTGTAATTTTAAAAGAGCAACTGTCATCTCTGTCCTGCAGCGGCTCCTCCTCTGACCGACTGTTGACTCACCAACAGTCCCATTCACTTTAATGGGATGACTGGTGATGCAACAGTGACACAACAAAATGAGGGACGTGGCAGACAGGAGGTGAGTGGATGCCCACTAACAGGTACTGCCATGATGGGTCTGAAATGACAGGTGCTCTTTAAATGTAAGGACTCATTCTCATGTTTCATATGGTCCACTCTAGTTAGAATCTTTAATATATTATTTGCAAACAAAATGAAGGTTTCCTATTTAGCTTAGATTCATTGAGTGAGTTTACCAAAAATGTAAATATTGCAGAATATACAGCCTCATGCTACATAACTAAGCTCCATTTCATGCTGAATAAATTAAATTATTAATGTATCTTAAATAGAAAACTATCTTTAGATTTTTTACTCCAAAAACATTTTATTCAAATAAATATGATAAAAATAAAAAACGATTTAAATTAAAAAAAATCTGATTTAAATTAAAAAAAACCTGATTATTATTATTTTTTAATCGACTTTCATCCATCCTATCCAGAAATAACCTTACGAGAACAAAATAGTTAAGAGAATAACGGTTATGCAGTTGCAGATGTCCTGAGAGACTTGGTCATATCTCTTTTTAGTTTGGTTTTTGGCATGGTTTAGAGATAAATTTAATCATAGTAGACCTCCAGGGAAAGAGGAAATATGAGTTTTGATCTTGCTTGATCTTTTAACTGCTTTTAATACCATTAATAATGGTATCTTACTGGAATTTTTGAGTTAAGGATTGGGGATTGGGGATAGAACTGTCATACTAGTTCTATCATTAGTTGTAGGGATAGGCATAGAAAAATAAGTAGGTTACTGTTGCTGTACCTCTAGACCGTCACAGTTATCCTGTAGAGTGGCAGAGAGTACTTTACCAGTAGTTTCAAACATTTAGATATAGGCTGTCACCAATATTCTGGTGGTACTGAAGTCTGCTTCCTCATTATATTTCCGTTAGATGTCGCGGTGCTCTAAACTGGTGTCTCTTTGTGAATCACATTAGAGACATTGTAGAATGCATCAGGATGAGAAAGGGGAAAGAAAATGGGTCAAAATAGAATGTGGAAAATCCAAAGTAAACATTTTTCTGTTATGATCCTAAATCTTTTCCTACTACTGCCATTATTCTCAGTTTTAGAATTCTTTAGAATCATTTAGCCACTGAGTTCAATCTCCTGAATACTGCAGGAATCCAAATTAAATCATCTAAGATGTTTTTTTTAATTATGTTTTAATACATGCGGTGAAGATAAGCTACTGCCCCTCCAGATAATTGGTTCCAATGTCAAAATGTAGTTTGTGTTAAGCTTTTTTTCCTAAGATTCAGTTGAATCTAACCTCAGTCCATTGTTTCATATGGTCCATTCTGGAACAAAAGAGTCTTTATGTCACATTATTTTCAAGTGTTTGAAAATTACTAACATAATTCCACTCGGTGTTCTCTCCTCAAGACTAAGCATCTCTCCTCATAATCCTGAGTTTTAACCTCCTGATCATCCTTGTTTGAATTTCTCTAAACCTATTCTGTTTTTATAAATACTTCAAAACTGGTGTCCAGAACTGGATTTATAATATTACTACTTAAGATGGGGTCTGACCAAGACAGAATACAGTGGAATGGTTATTCCCCACAAATAAAAAACTATGATTTTGTTGTATCTGTCTTTTTTGTAACCACATATTTCTGCTGGCTGATGTTCAGTTTGCAAATGGATGTTCCAAGACCAAGTATTCTCACCAAGAATCATAGTATCACGTATCACAACTATCACCAAGCTAGGTATTTCCCATCTTATACTTGTGGCTGTGATCTTTGTTTCCTTCGAGAACATTGAATTTCTTTTGTAAAATTTCATTCTCTTACTCTCTGCCAATTTCTGTATTTTATCAAAATTGTGTGCATTCTATTTCTGTCTTCCAGGGTATTAGCTATCCCATTCAATTTTATGTAACTGGCTCTATTAAGCATTGTCTCTTCTTCATCCAAGTCATTAATACAAATATTGACAGGTAGAGATTTTGGGACTGAATCTTATGGGTAATCTTGGCAACCTTGTGTCCAATTTGATGAGGAATCATTAATGGGAACTTTCTGTGTATAATTTTCAAAGACAGATATGTGCTGGTTTAATTGACATGCCATCTAACACTTAACTAGCTTATAAGCTTGTTAATCAGCATGTCATGGCATACTTCGTCAAATGCTTTGTTGTAGTCAAGATTCATTATGTCTGCAATATTCCTGCAATTTATTAAGGTTGATGTAAAGACAGGCTGGCAAGATTTCTTCTTTCCAAATCAATGCTAATAAATTAAAGGTCTTAAAGATGATTACAAATTGACCCTTTTATGATCTGCCCTAGATTCTTAGAAAATAATGTTGCATTAATTCTAGTTTATGGCC
This sequence comes from Oxyrhabdium leporinum, assembly GCA_032468155.1. NCBI lineage: Eukaryota > Metazoa > Chordata > Lepidosauria > Squamata > Cyclocoridae > Oxyrhabdium > Oxyrhabdium leporinum. Next base: position 222,035 of record JANHFL010003090.1, read on the forward strand.
ATTTTTGAATATAGGGTGGTCTTCACTTCCAGTCAACTAGCATTTTCCAGTCAACTGACATTGCATTTTTTTACTTTAAATTTAGTCAAATATTTCTTGATCATGTTTTTGTCTCAACCTTCAGTGTTATCATGTTATAATTTTCTGGTGAAACACAATATTTTGGAGACGACTAAACCAAAATAAAAGTTTTTGAATAGCTCTGACTTTACTTTGTGATTTGTTAGTAATTTTATATCTTCATTGAGCAGCTATTATACTGATTCTTTCCTTTTCCTTTTATTTTGAATGTATTTATATAAGTCCTTTCTGTCATTCTTACTAAACACAGCTCCTTCTGAGAGTTAGTTTTCCTGACATGAGCTATATAATTCCAAATTACTTGTCTAAATTCTTCTTTTGTGACCTGGGCTTTATCCTTTTCCATTTTTCTAGTTGTGCTTTTTGTCTTCAGATATTTTCTAAATTTGTGTAATGACATTGGTTCTGTTGTTCTCCATTTTTCCTCCTCACAACTGTTTGCAAGTGTGTTTTTAGTGTTTCCTTCTTTAGGAATTCACACTCATCTTGAAGTACTTTTACCAATTCTGTAAATAGACTGAATGCGGAGGAGCAATTCATTTGGATTTTGGCAGGAATAGATTTTTTTTACAGATAGTGCAACCACTGTTTCTACTCTATATGTATCTTTTGAATAAATTCAGTAGCTATTTCCAGTCGTGGAAGGCCACACTCCAGGTCTACTTGCCTTTCTATACTAAGAATTTAAAACTAATTTATTTTTGTTATTTATTTCAGATAGCAATAGCACTTAGACTTACGGTATATACCACTTCACAGTGCTTTACAGCGCTCTCTAAACGGTTTACAGGGTTAACATATTGCCCCCAACAATCTGGGTCCTCAATTTACTGACTTTGGAAGGATGGAAGGCTGAGTCAGCCTTGAGCCTGGTGAGATTTGATCTGTCAAATTGCAGGCATCCGGCATTAATTTATAGACACTAAAAGCTACAAACCATGCTATAATCTTTTTGATTTTTCATTGAGGGGTTTAAGATCCCATTTCATTAATATTTTCTCATTTTACATTGCAGTTTTAAAGCTCTTTAGAATTGTTGCTTCTTCCTTTCCAAGATTTTAGTTTAAACCCTCCTAATCAACCTGCATTTCAACCTCTGGGGCTTGTTGAGTAGGATCAGGTGACTAAGAGTTTCAGCACTTTTTTTTCTTCCTTTCTGAAGACAGACCAGTGTAAAAGAGAAACAGAATCATGTTGTTTTAAGTAAAATAAAAGATAGAGTAAAAGTGTTTATTTTTTTAAAAAAAACCTGATGTAGTGTTTGAGACAGATCACAAGATGGCACTAATTTGCTACATTTAATGTGGCTGAGCAAGATCTTAGAAGAGAGTCTGCTACTAGAACTTATATTTTAGTTCACAAGAAGTTAATACAGAAAAAGATACCTTCTGGATCCAGCCTGACACAGGAAAAAAAAATTGATGATAGATGGACAGAATTTTTGATTTCCCCCCAGAAAATATAACCACAAGATAAAAAGGCTTAACTAGCACCCTAGAGAGAGAGAAAAAGATAAAAAATAACTCTCTTTTTTTCCTCTGGGCTTGTTTACCAATTCCCAGGAGACAAATAGATTCTTGATACACAAGTCCCTTTTTGCCTTTGTGGATTTTTTGAGCTTCTGTCAGATTCTCACCTTCATCAGAGGAACACTTTTAGGTTTCTCTTTTTTCCAGCACCAGTACTCAGTTTCTCTAGTAGTTCTCAAAGAATTGAAACTATTCAATATATCTGCTGAGAATGAGGGGCTGGGAGAATTCCGATTCTGTATGAGTTTGAAAACATGACTCTCTCATTTGTAGATTTAGCCCTGTCTGACATGAGTACTGGAGTCTGGAATATGTGACTATAATCTGGCTTTGGAGCAATCCCATTTTGAAGTTTATGGTTTTCTTCAGAGTCTGTTTCATCTACAGTAGTGGCCAAAATTGTGAAAATCTTTTGGGAAAAGTGTATCTTTGAGGTTTGATGGCTAATAACACCACATTTTTTGGGAGTTCCAAAATAATCATATTCTAAAGGTTACCCAACTATTAACTGACATGGTGATAATTTTTGTATATCTCATTTTTTCTACGTGTTTCACTTTTTTTCTTTATACTGTGACGCTATTCTAATAGAAAATCCTTCATAAAAGTTATTGCATTACATTCTTGATTAAATTATATTTTCATTGATATATAATTTTATGGTACTACTACTACAAAAAATGGTGTTATTAGCTAGTTTTAGAAAATACACTTTTCCCAAAAGGTTTCCACAATTTTGGCCACTACTGTACAGTGCAAGGGCCTGAAAGTATTTCTGAGTTCCACTGGTGCAAAGCAGTTTTACATTCTTGTTGTTACTCTTGTCCTGTGGGCTTCTTCTTTTTGGATCATTTTTGTTATGCTTTTTTTGAACTGATAAATCCTTGTGGTTTCTCATCTCTGAAATGTGGCCATTTCTTCCTCTATCTCTTTGACATTTCTTCAATAGAGCTACTAAGCTCCCTCAAGGTGGGAGGAAAACTTGTAGTGAGTGGTTCCCAGAGATAGGAATTTATTATCTATGAGATTATCAGAAAGAATAACTATATAGTTGAGGGTATGGTTCAATCATTGCTGACACTGGAGGATCAAGTAGTTATGGCAGCTTTGATTGGTATACCAACTACACATTTTTCTCAAGAGGGATATCTTGGCAAATCAAACATTCATTATCTAATATTTGAATAATAAATTTATTATTATTAAAGATAGTAATTTGTTTTGAAATAATTACATTAGCTGCCAGTAAGCTTCTAAGGTTTTACTTATGATCTACAAGGCTCTGAATTGGATGGGATTGTCTTTGTAATTTCAGCCCTGATCAATTTCTTTCTTTGTTGGAGGAGGTTCTTTTGCATCTGCCTAGAACTGCAAGATGCAATTAGATGCTTGCCTGTTGATGAGCTTTCTCTGTGAAAAGGACTTTACTCTGGGATGTTTTCTCTCCTGAAATTCATGAGCCGCGGTGGAGCAGTTGTTAGGTTGCAGTACTGCAGGCTACTTCTGCTGACTGCCGCCGACTGCAATTTGGCAGTTCGAATCTCACCAGACTCAAGGTTGATTCAGCCTTCCATCCTTCTGAGGTCAGTTAAATGAAGACCCAGATTGTTGGGGGCAATACGCTGACTTTGTAAACCACTTAGAGACGCCTGTAAAGCAGTGTGAAGTGGTACGTAAGACTAAGTGCTATTGCTGTGAGACACTTATTATTTACATTAGAAAGCTGTTGAAGATCTATATCTTTACCCAAGCCTTGTCTGTATGAAGGTTTGATAAATCATTTTTTTCCTTTCCTTTATTACTATATGTTTTGCTTTATTTTATGTTACATTTTGCATTGTATAAATTTGCTTTCAGATGCTTTTGTAAAGGAAGCTATAAACATACATTAATAAAAATATAATTGTCCTTTAAAATCTTCAGTTTTCTGGAAATTGAAATTGTATTCAGATCTGTGGCCTTTTGCTCATCATAGATGTGCTCCTTCCCTCTTTTTTCTTTGAAATAACAGGGAGTGACAGATGTACTGTGTGAAGCATGCAGCCAGTTAGGATGGAAGACACCAACAAAGATCCAAATAGAAGCCATTCCAGTTGCACTCCAAGGTGAGTCTGATTCTGGGACCTACAATTTAAGGAAAAGGAAGAAAGTTTGCAATACTGATAGATTTAATGTGTTATTCAGAACAATGTAATTAACGGGTCTGCATTTCCAACTCTGTGAACTAGGCTAAAACAGCAAGGCATCTTTTATTTATTTACAGGACCTTTTCACACACCTCCATTGTTTAGTCTAACCCTACATTAATGTAAGGATAAATACAGTTTTTAAAGATTGTTTGCTGTTTGGGAGAAGAGCCAAATGCTTCAGTAAGTGAAAAAAGAACCGTCTTACTGCTGCTGCTCTGTTTGTACATTTGCTCAACTAAAATTTTGGTTCTGTCAATCTGTATTACTATGTTGCTTTTTTCCCCCATTGGTATTGAACGTGACACTTTTTTTTCTCATAGGTCGGGACATCATTGGCTTAGCAGAGACAGGATCTGGAAAAACAGCGGCTTTTGCTTTGCCCATCCTTCAGGCACTATTAGAAACTCCCCAGCGCTTCTTTGCTCTGGTACTTACACCCACCCGGGAGTTAGCCTTTCAGATCTCCGAACAGTTTGAGGCTCTTGGATCTTCCATCGGTGTGCAGAGTAGTAAGTAGTATGGCTACAAGACTTCAAATGAATATAAAACATTGTGAAATTTAAAAGAATAAGTAGGTGCAAAAGCATCTTTACTAAATATTCTACCAAGATACACAGAATTCATCTAGTTCTAAATGTTCTTTATCATATACATAAAATTTGCAATTATTGTTCCTGTTTACACACAAATCTTGCATCATAATGTCTGTCTAACGTTCACTGCAAGTTATTTGGTTTCTCAGCTTACAATATAGCAAGTACATTACTTGCAGAGATAAACTGTTTGGGTAGGGGTTGAATAGTGTTGTAATTGACTAGCTGAGGTGTCCATTATTTAATATTCTCTTTTCTTTCCTAAGCTGTCATTGTTGGAGGAATTGACATGATGTCCCAATCTCTGGCCCTAGCCAAGAAGCCCCATGTAATTATTGGTAAGGATCTAACGTACAATTTGATCTTATGAAAATGGTGAGATAACTAAATAAGGGTTAGGAGATATAATTAACTATCTGATACACTCCCCATCTCTTGCCTTGCCATCTTAATGGTCCCTGAGTCCAATTAACTAATTACTGGTCTTGTATTTTAAAACAATAACAATTGAGAAAACATATCTGACACAATGACTTGTAATGTCCTTTTGGGTGTGGTGTTTGCTTTGAATCTCTAAGTTTTAATTTCTCTAATTCATTATCTTCCGCTTTGACAAATTTCCTGTGGACAATAGTAACTGATACATGCTGTTTGGATAGCATTTCCTCATCAAGTTTAGCTTTAGAATGAATGGATTAGCCATCTTGCATCTATTCTTTCCTACAGAGGAATTCATTTAAAATTATTTAGAACAAGTCCCTGGGTTGCTGAGATTCAACAAGCCCATGTAATTTCAGGTCTATTTAGGGCTCTAGCTTGATCTATACTCCTCAGAATATGCTTTGCAAACTTTTTGGCATAGGGAAGCAATGGCCCTATTTTGTCTGTTAACCAAAAGAGCCACAGCAGACTAGAAACTGGGAGACCGTGAGTTCTAGCCTTCCATAATTAGCTATGAAAGCCAAATGGGTAAACTTGCACCAGCCATTCTCTCTCAGCCCGACCAACCTTACAAAGTTGTTGTGGGGAAATAGGAGGAGGAAGCTGTGCTCTATATGTTCACCGCTTGAGTTCTTTGTAAAAAAATAATAAAGGTGAGATATAAATGAATGAATAAATAAAGAACCCTTATAGCACTCTTTCTCTTTGTAGCTACGCCTGGTCGTCTTATTGATCATCTTGAGAATACAAAGGGTTTCAATCTTAGAGCTCTGAAATACCTAGTGATGGATGAAGCTGACCGGATCCTCAATATGGATTTTGAAACAGAGGTGAGATGTGCCCACCCCTGCCATTTTAGAATGATTCATTGTATTATTAAGGTGGTATTTTTCAGAAATATGGTTCCAAAATTACACGTACATTCATGGGACCTCTCAGGCTTTTCTTCCTGGTATTGAATGTATACCTGCATTCTCTTGGTCATTTAGAAGTAGCTGTCTGGGAAGTAAATTTATTAAGTTCCTTTAATAAGGATATGACCCTTCCCAGTGCATCCTTGCTAAAGTGAACCCACTTAAATTTGAACTGTTCCCACTGGAACCTTTTAGTTGCTAAACTCATCATTCCTTGCTGAAGAGTAGTGCAATGTCTTGGCTTAAACTGAAGCTTCTTGCTCTATGGCTTCCATCAGGCATACCTGGTATAGGTCCGCATACATGCATGCACGTTGATCAGTGTTCTGTTCTTTTGCATTTCTCTTTACAGGTAGATAAGATCCTGAAAGTAATTCCCAGAGACAGGAAGACATTTCTGTTTTCTGCTACGATGACTAAAAAGGTATGAGGCATCTTGACACTTTGCATTTGTTTAGAAGAGAGACAGAATTGGGAGGTAGAGGTACAGTAGAATTATTGTCTGCAAATTTAATTTTAATTCTCAGGTGCAAAAACTCCAGCGTGCAGCCCTCAAAGACCCTGTGAAATGTGCAGTGTCATCAAAATATCAGACAGTTGAAAAACTACAGCAATACTATATTTTTATTCCATCTAAGTTCAAGGTAATTTATTTTTCCTTTTTATTTTGGACTTTCTTTACTACTTGGCATCTTTTTAAATTTGTTCCCCTTTGCATTTCATATTTCCTGATTTAAGTTCTTTTTCTGATGCTCTTAGGATAGTTATCTTGTGTACATTCTGAATGAACTTGCTGGCAACTCATTCATGATATTCTGCAGCACATGCAACAATACCCAGAGGACGGCACTCTTGCTTCGAAATTTGGGCTTTACTGCTATTCCCCTCCATGGACAGATGAGCCAGGTAAGGCTAATGTGCTTGCAAGAAAACTTCTAGATTACTATATGAAGTAACAAATGTGTACTAAGAGCAAATAAGTATGTATGCATACTCAAATTTGTTTCCCTTTCAATATTTTTTTGCCCAATGTGATTGTGTGTGACACATTCAAACATTGTGATTAATAAATAATGCTTTCATACCTTCCATTTTGCCATGCTAAATGAAGTGAAAAAACCTTAAGTGAATGCTAATGTGCTCTTTTGTCCTAGAATAAACGATTAGGATCACTGAACAAGTTCAAGGCTAAAGCACGATCCATCTTGTTGGCTACTGATGTTGCAAGTAGAGGCCTTGACATCCCTCATGTTGATGTAGTGATAAACTTTGACATTCCTACCCATTCCAAGGTGAGTTGAAAGAGCTGTTAGCTGAGATATGACTGACTCTGCCGCCTAGAATTTGAAAAACGTCATTACAAATTTTGAAATTGAATTTGCCTATCAAGAACTTTTTGTGAAGGCTTGCTGTGTGAGGTTTAGGAGACCTGGACCACACAGCAAGGCTTTTCTGTTGTGGCCCCCAGAATATTGCTCTCACCAAATTCCTGTACCTCTTTCTGTCTCTTAACATTTTGTAAGTTCATTGGAACAAGTCTGTTCTGTTGTGCCTTTAATCCTAATTGATTGATTAGCAACATTTGTCTTGGAGGTGGATTTAATATTGTTTTTTGTGTTTTTATTCTTTATACACTTCTCAGAATTTGTGAATTGGGGGAAATTATAAAATCTATAAAATAAACCAGAAAATATGGGCAATTCTTGGTCCTGTTCTTCCATGATTTCATATAGAGTTGGGAAGCACTGAGTGATATTAAAGCTCAGAAGGCTAAAGGTATGCTAACAAGAGGTTGAATGAAAGAGTGAGAATTATAGATAAAATGAACTAGTATTGTAGGTCTGAGGCAGTGATGGTGGGTTAATGGGACTGTCACCTTTAGTGGTGGTAGCAGCTCCAGAATGGATCTTTCCTGTTGGAATCTCAAATGACAGCAGGGTCACATATGCCTTTACATTTTGCACTATGAATTGTGCGTACTGTATTGCTTTTTAGAGAATTAACTTGGTTTCCTGCTTACCAGCTTTTAGAAAGCTGAACTGGCTTCCTTTATCTGGAAAACTGTCTGTTTTAATAATTGACATTTATGTTGCAAATGTTCTCTTTTGGGGACATTTATTTTAGTGGTTGTCCTATGTCCACCATCTTGTTCTGTTACTTTGGATTCATTTCAGGATTACATTCATCGAGTAGGGAGAACAGCTCGAGCTGGACGATCTGGTAAATCAATCACCTTTGTGACACAGTAAGATATTATTTTGTGCTACTCCAGTTGTACCACTATCAGAATTTA
>JANHFL010003090.1:230174-258730 GCA_032468155.1 Oxyrhabdium leporinum
TAGTGTCTTAGAATTTAAAAGAGCTGATTTCAACAAACTTAGAGAGAGCTTGGGAAGGATTTCATGGATGAAAATATTAAAGGTGAAAACAACTCAAGAAGCTTGGGAAACTGAAAAATGTGATTGTAAAAGCCCAGTCCAGTACAATACCACTGAAAAAGAAAAATAAGAAAAATAAGAAGTAACCAGCATGGTTTGCACAAAGAACTCTCGGATAAACTGAAAGACAAAAAGGATAAGTATAAAAAAATGGAAACAAAAACATAACTAAGGCAGAATACCAGCATATAGCCCAAATCTGCAAAGATGAAGTCAGGAAATGTAAGGCTCAGAATGAACTAAGACTTGCAACAAATGTAAAAAATAGTAACAATAAAGTTTCTTTCGGCATGTAAACAACAAGAAAAATGTCAAGGAAACAATCTGTCCACTAATGGGAGAAGATGGCAAGGAAGTGACAGGCAGCAGGGAGAAAGCAGAGCTGCTTAATTCTTTGCATCTGTCTTCATGCAAAAAGAAAAAAAAATAGCCCAAGAAAGAAAGAAGAGTGGCTTTCCTACAATGTCATCCAAGGCCCTCTCCCTCCACCTGTCAGAGTGCCAGTCTTCTAGAAATTCCCTGGCATTTTTGACTTGGTTTAGTCTAGGATGGTCACATTTTCCCAATTGAAACTATAGTTCAATCTCTGACAAATCAGCCATCGATAGACACGTAAACATTAACAACATAGACTATGCAAAAGAGACTATCACCCAGCCCAAAAAGGAACAAAAAAACCCCAAGCACCCCTCTACCAGCAATCAGCACCCAGATCAGCATAGATGAACTCCAAGGATAACATCAGACCAACAGTCAACGAATACCACAATCAAGAAACTGCCAAAGAAGCAAACAGCAAACAGCCCAATCAAAGAATCTCTAAGATCACCCTCAACAACACCGACAGGCAAGCCACTAGAACAGGGCTGTCAAACTCCTGGCCCACGGGCCAGATGCGTCACATGCTGGCCATGCCCACGCCTGGTTTAGCGAAGGGGAAAAAAGCCCTCATACATCACTTGACGCAGCTGTGACAGTGTGAGTTTGACACCCCTGCACTAGAATATTAACTGACAGCAAAGAGCACTCCTTACTAGCATTGATGATGTCACCTACTTTGGGTAATGAAACATCTGCAAGAAAACAAGCAAGCTCAGAGAGCACCAAGGACCCCTAATGTCAATCCTGAGCTACAAATATTTTCCTTCATTCTAGATTTAGCAAAATTGTGATTCTGCCCTCTCTCCCTTTAAAATTTGGATTTCATCCTTGATTTTTTTTTAACATAGTTGTGAAGCATACCTTTGAATGCCAATTGTTAAATTGTCTTAAAGGTTCCATTGTTAAATTATTACAGATTTGGTGCCTAAATTTTGGTGGATAAGAGTAAGAATATAATAATTTATTTCTTAATCTGCTTAACACTGTCTTCCTCAAATATACAGTATGTATTAACCCCAACCCAGAGACACATTCTAATTATAGATCTTATTTGATAGAAAATGTTCTGTGAGAATGATGCAATGTTTTCACAGATCCACCATATATGAAGAAACTTACCCTTCTATTTACACCCCCTCCAACATTTTATTGAGTAACTACAAAATCCGTGACCTTTGGGGTCACCCTTTCAGAGATATTTCCTTATCAGATTGGTCAATGCCTTCAACAATGGCAGAGCTTCTAGTATACTGCCTTCATTAAAAAAGCTTGGATACATTCAGAGCTGTATCTGCATGGAAAATAGCCCATGTTGAACTGTGTAACACAGTCAAACATAGTCAATAATAATTTTTTTGTATTACATCATAAACTGCTTTGTGATCATGTTTATGTGATAAAATGTTTTATAAAATTTGCCAAATTTCAATTTCAGAGGAGTAATGAATCCCAGATTTTGGATGCATTTTATAATTTAGCCCATTTGAGGTACCTTGGTTGAGAAGGTTTTGAGCTCTGGTGCACCATTTCACCCAGTTAACACTTACAGGAATCAGTGTTTTAATAGTATATAGATTAGTAGATATATGGATTATCCATATTGGGGTTAAATGCCATCTGTATGTTACTTTTAACTGCAGTTCTTATAGCAAGGCCTATAAGTATCCAACTGATTTCTATAGGTACTACCAGTCCTTATCTTTCATCTGTTTACTCAAATCTATACCCCACACCTCCCGCAATGCAGTGGAGCGATTGCCTGTCCATATCTCCAATGGTATATTATATATTTTGGAAATCTTTCCTTTTGATTGTGCATGATAATTATTATTTTCTCAAGATTGGTCAAAGGACAATTTGCTATTTCCTTGACCACTTTATCACTCAGAAGATTTAAGTTGAAACTACATTAACCAAGATGGCCTACTTTAGATTCTATCCTTTACTGCATAAAAACTGTTATAAAAATCTCTTATTCTGTATAAACCTCATTGTCTCTGTAGGGTTATAGCAATAAGAATAGAATATAATATATACTGTATTATGCCTTTGCATTTGTATTTGAATTCTGTAACACACATAAGCTAAGAAGTATTTCCTGTAACTTCCTATAACACATATATGCTACATTGGGCCCCTGTAAAAGTAACTGGCAACTGTCAATGATCTCTTGTAAAAAGTCAGAGAATGGTTCAGGAAGAATACATCACCAGACTTTATGCAGAGGGCCTCAGCCCTGACACCTTTTGATTTGTATTGTTATGCCCCCTGAGGCAAATGGAGAGATGAGATAAGGTTAATGGAGAAGTGTTTATCTTTTAGAGGACCATCTATCTTTTGCAAGGCTATGCAATCATAAATTAGGAGGCCGGAATTAAGGATTAAACCACTATGTGCCTGGTTCATGTCTCAAGCAGGAGGTGGGGTGTGTCATGGGGCAAATACCTCTGTTGCTAAGTGCTCAGCCCCCCTGTTCCTTACTTCACAACCAATATGGTGCTGCTGGGAAGGCATAAACCGGGGAGGGGGGTAGAATTGAAGATAGAAAAAGGAATCCACATCTCATCTATCTTTGTGGGTATTCTGATACATTTCTTTGTGTTTGAGTTACTCACCTTGCTTTTCCTTTGTACAAATAAAATGCAGTTTTTCTTTTTCAAGCCTCCGCTTAAGTTCTTCTTTTAATTAGCTTAAGCGTATAATCAGACCTAACAGGAGGCAGAGGAGTAGTAGTGGCTGGCCAAGGTGTGTAAGCCCAGCTCCTGCAGGGCCGGTGACTCCGATGCTGGCGCTGCTGCTAGGCCCCCTAAAAGGGGAGTGGGAGAATTGAAGGTGGCTGTGTATTTTTCCTGTTCCATGTCTTAGCTGCGTGACACCACTGCCTCCATCTTGGGAATGGTGGCAGCTGGGGAGAGCTATGAGCGGTAGCCAGAGGGAGTGCAGAGCGAGAACTGAAGGGGAGGCTGAAAGAGCGCCGCTGTCACCCTTTAACCTCTTCCACTCCCCCTCCATGGAGCGCTTGCCACCCAAGGTGGCCCTGCTGAGGGCAGTTAACTGCCGCACTGCGCTTGCAGTAGAGGCGTCGACAGGGAGCATAGGCAGGGCATGTGTGTGCTTTTCAGACTACGCTCTAGCCTTCATTCATTAGCCACTTCCATCTGCCAGCCTGTCCTAGACCGGTGCCCTCCAGGTGTGGTTTGTAGGGCTACAGATTTCTCTCTAATCCCATCCCCCTGGTCCCTGAGCAGCAAAGCTGGCTTTTGCGTGTAGGTATTCTTAAGCACTTTTCATGTTCATATTCCATTATAAAATGGCCTCTCCAGGGGGTTGGCCGGACTCTTTCCTTTTTCCCCTCCCTCCCTTCTTTCTTCTTTTCCTTCCTTTTACTCTATCCTTCCTTTCCTTTCTTTCCTTCCTTCTTTTCCTCCTTCTTTCTTCTTTTCTTCTTTCCTCCCTTCTTCCCTTCCCTTCCCTTCCCCAATGGCTCTGTTGTTCAGCTTCTGTGGAGGAAGTTCTACTGCTCTATTCCAGCCTGGGAAGCCCATGCACATGCATGTGTGTGCGCACACACACACACACACACACGCACACACGCACACCATTTCAAGCTTGGAGACTTATCCACATCTGAGCTTGCAAATTGCCAATCATGCCTGGGTTTGGGAAAAGGGCCCTCTCCTTCCTCTGTGGACAAGTCCCCAAACTTGGAATGGTGGTGTGTGTGTGTGCGCACACACGCATGCTTGGCTACCAGCAGTTTGGATAAACAAGGAGCTTGTGGAGCACCAAATTGTCCCTACTTGTTCCGTGCCAACCCTGGGCGGAATATAAAGTTAGGTGTCATCCACATATTGGTGATATCTCACTTCAAGCCAACAGATCACTTCATCCAGTGGCCTCATGTACATGTTAAATAGAAGATGAAAGATGACCAAGCCCTGAGGCATCCCACAAAATAGGCACTGCAGGTTGTATCTCCCCCTCCACCCATCAACACCAACTGGACCTGATTCCAGAGGAAGGAGGAAAACCCACATAAAGTTGCTCCCCTCATGTACTTCCATGGGCTGAAATTCTTCCCAGGTCGTCTTGTAAGACATAGCTCCCATCACATCCATCAATTCTTCTGTGTTAATTATCCCTGGCTTTTCAAACACGTTCAGTAATTATTATTGCTAAATGCCATATATACATGGCCTGCTGATATGATTTTTCTTTAAAAAGGGATGAAATTAATGTTCAACTCTTTTCTGTCTTTGTTCCTAACTCCAAATAATGAATGTGATTGTACTAGCACTTGATCAAACCTGATGATTTTGCTTTGGTGATTTCAACAAGACTTGATAAGTTTTAAAAATAACCAGACCAACTTGTCTGACTATGATTTGATGTATGAATAGAAGGCAGCTTCTACAAATATTCTGTTTGGAGAGCAAAGTAGGCACACTTAAATTTGGTTCACAAGTCCTGAAAAACCTGACGATCCTATTTTCTAAGGTTATCTGATTGGATAGTCCCTTGTCTTAGGAAAGGGGAATTAATGGGAAAGGGAGAGAAGTATGAACAAAGGAACAAAGGGCTGTTTTTCTAAAGATCAGTTTCAGAAGATGCCAGATACGGCCCTCTTAAGATTCCATTTCATTGCAAACTGCCCGTTAGCTATTTGACCTGGTAGCAGAACTTTAGTGGGAAGAAAACTGCATCATTTTTGCCAAGATTTTAGGGCATTCTTTATCTGCAGAGCTATGTGAGCTCTGATAAAAATTCCTTGGTTTCACTGAAACTGTTTTTGCATTCCACTTAATGCTCTTTTGAGTGTTGGCAGAATATTCCTGAAGCCCTGCCAGGAGGTGGTGCCTTGAGAAGGCCACAGAGACTGATTCAAGCCTGTGGCATATTTATTAGCTTGTAAGCTGATGTATTATAGGATTCGCTGTTGTGTTAGTGTTATTATTATTTATCCAGACAACCGGGTGTTTTTGTTAAGAGTTGGTTTTAAAGTTAAAACAAGTCCCCACCTCTGTTCCTCAAAGGTAAGAAAGCACCAAAATTGGAAAATGAAGAGTACATAGAAAATTACCAAGAAAACCAGTTTCTGTTTTCTGTCATAAGAGGTTATAAGCCCTTTTGAGTAGAATGTCTGAAACATTTCCTTCTAACTAGTGACAGCTGTGTGTGTGTGTATGTGTGTGTGTGTGTGTGAGAGAGAAAGAGAGAGAGAGGGAGAGAGGGAGAGAATATATGTGTGTATATGTATAAGAGAGATGATTGATCTGTGTATGATTGATACACTTGATTGGAAGTTGCTACAGAACTCTTCAGAGCCTTTGCTGCAAGCAACAGTCATGACACTCCTTCTGTAAACTGTTCTTTGTATAGCACAAGGCTATATAAACCACACGGTATGTCCAAATATTAAAGGAGCCTGAACTTGGTTTGTTTTTGTGGGGTTTTTTTCCCAGCTGAGCTATATTGTTTCTAAACATTTGTTAGTAAAACAAACCTTAGGATAACGCTGCCTCAGTTATTTTATTTTTATTTAAAGCAGCAGCTATAATGTGCAATTACAACCATTCCAAAAACCATGTGGAAGCTTATAAGGGCATGATTTGTTAGCCTCCATTATATTTGATGTTCATGTCGTCTTTATTCAACTACATCAATATACTTATTAAGATGCTCCTGAGAGACACATATGACAAGACCCTGATTGCTGTGGGTGCTTTTTTTCTACAGGCTCCATTTCATAAAAGCAGAAAGTGTCTCTTAAGATAAATCTGCATGGCAGCCAAAACTGTTTCTCTATCTTGCTGCTTCTAGCTACTCCTAAAAACAATTTTAGCCATTTTCTGAAATGATTAAACCCCAGCCACCAGGGATCCTGATTGAACATGATGATTTTATGATTGCCTGTCCATCCATTCTTAACTTGTGGATTATACAAAAACAGGCAGCAGGCCAGATCTGACCCTCAGACCAGAGTTTGCTCACTCCTGATCTAAATGATTACTTGTTTCTGCATAATTTATTACAGAATCTATAATTGACTGAATTCATATTAAAAAAATCATAAACTATGGTTTACAAATAACAACATTCCTTCAACTTGCTAGGCCAAAAAACATTTAATTTTTTGTTCAGATGAAAGATGGGAAGTGTGAGATGAGAAAAATTGCAAGGTTGATTCTGATCTTTGAAAAAATGTTCTGCAATTGGAAAGTTTAAAAAGTCTCTATGCAGCATCTTCTCCATGAAGTGGTAGCAAACAGTTAATCAATTCTGCTGCTTGGATAAATTTTTTGTAGTAGGTTGTTGACATGGTGGCATAAATACATTCTGAAGTACTTAATCATTAAATACATTGTGTTCTATGTGATACTACTGCTATGTGAACAGTTTCTATGTAAAAAGGCTGCTTTGACGTATATGTTATGTCTTCATTATGCAATCTAGTTCTGGTTGAAGGAAGAACCTTGCTACCTTTCTCTAGACCACTGTCTATTCTGGAAAAGTGAGATATGCATACTTTAATTAGTCATTAAGCATCCACACCTGATAAATGTTTCATTTTTTCCCCCTGATTATTTTTCCTACAATCTATAACACCAAATGCAATCAACTGAACTGACTAGCAAAGGCACCTCATCACAAAGCTGAACAAAATGACTCCCTTTGGCAACAGATGCTGGAATTTGAGAAATACTAGTTAGAAGCAGGAAAGAAATCTCCATTTGCCAAGAAACTTACCCTCTGCCCCTCTACTAATGTTCTGGACTCTATGTTTAATGGAAGACATTGTTTGGAAACAGCTTTTGAGAAAGATTTAACTGCCAATCCATTTAGCTTTTATATGTCAAATCTTTGATTGATTGACTCCCTGAAATTATATGCCTTCTACTCAACATATGACTCTGGGCAGCTAACAATCAATTTAAAATAGTAATCATAAATAAGCAAAAGCACTTTTAAAACAGACAACGTGCACTGAGTGACTCAGAAACAATCATGGCATCAAGGCAGGCTCACCCAAAAGCTTGGCCCAAGACTTCAGAGCAAAAGCAGACATTCAGTGCCTTGTGAAAGGTGAGCAGAGTTCGGGCCATCTGAATCTGAGTAGGTACTGAATGGTGTTTTGTAGGGCAGGTGCTATTACAGAGAAATAATGCTAACTGTACCTATTAGATAACACTGTGTGATAGCGTAGTGCCTACTCTCACTTTGGGCTGAATGGAAATAATTGGAAGCAGGTGGTCCTGTAAATAATACTGTCATCAAGGGTTTTAAGGGTGACAACCAGTACCTTGAAGTGAGCCAGAAACCTACTAGGAGCCTACTAGGAATTGCAGTTTACAAAGTTGATTGCAGGTCAACTGTTAGTTAAACGAGTGTGCCAAAGCTCTCCTATAACTACGTATGCTTTTGCATTCTGGACAAATTGTAGTTTCTTAGTGGTCTTCAAGGGCAGATTCATGTCAAGCATATTGCAATAATCCAGATGGGACATGATCAAATAATGAATGACCATGAGTAAAGACTCTGGGCAAGCAAGAGTAATAGCACTAACAATAGCACTTAGACTTACATACCACTCCATAGTGCCTTACAACACTCTCCTGGCAATTTACAGTGTCAGCATATTACCCCCAACAATCTGGGTCCTCATTTTACTAACCTTGGATAGGTGGAAATCTGAGTCAACCTTGAGCCTCATCAGGATGGAATTCGAGACTGTGGGCAGAGTTTACCTGCAATACTGCATTCTAATTCTAACCACTGCACCACCAGAGTCTTGAAGGCCTCTGATAGCTCTGTCTGGAGAGTCCTACTTGATCTTGCTTAGGCTGAACCTGAGCCAGATTCTCACGGCCTCCAGATACTAAGAAACAACCTAAGTGACAGTGTTGCTTGGTTAGCCCAAAGACAAATTGTTCTTTGCCTGGAGGCAACAAAATGCCTTAGGAAAATCCTGATCAGGCATGCAATTTAACAGTCAGCCATGGAAGAATGATGTCAAAAATAGGCTCAGGTGTATCTTCTGAAAATTGCAGATGAAGTTCCGTCTTTGCTATTCCAATTTCTTGTCTAATATTACTTATGTTCTGAATTGGGTTCGCACTCTCCTACTAGAAGTTGACTAGGATTATTTGACACATCAAGAAAAATACCGGTTTTACTATATTTTCTGGGAGGTGATTTGGCTGATGAATGATTTAAACTAGATTAGCAACTCCAAAAAGAACACCTTTTTGCCTCCCTAAGCTCCTACAATGCCTGACATCTTGAACTGCATCTTCAGGAACTCATCGTTTCTAGCTCAGCCACTTCTAAAAGAAGCATAGCAATTAGAGGTTAGAGATCTCTGACAGTGATCATAAATCACTGTCTTCCAGTCATTTCTCATCAGTTTTAATGAATGTGCAACAGCCCTCCAGCTGATGTTAATCGCTGCAACTTGAGGCTCATCTAATTGTCAGGAAACTGAGAAATCCCATTGTTGGCACACGGATGAGAAATTATTTCCTTTCCTTAACCTTTAGGTGCTGAATTAACTCTTATCCCTTGAAGAGAAAAAGAGAGTTGGAATCACTGAAGAATTCAGTTTCAATGTTGCAGTCACAGAAAGGCAAATATATCAGTATCAGTAAATCGAATATTGGTAAAAATAGCTATACCTGAAAGGGAATAGAACCTCCAATCCAAACTTGAGGTGTCCCTGTGCCCTGTGTTAAAGTACCCATTTGTTTTTATTTCTCCATTTGTTTTTCTTTCTTCTTCCCAATCAGCAACTTGTGTTTAGTCACTCCTCTATCCTGCATTGGTCTTCCCTTGAGTCTGCTGATTCTTCCTATACGTGTTAGAACAACTTGGTTGGGTTAGGTTTCACAACTGGAGAATAACTTCATGGTCAGAATATTGGATAGAAGCAATACAGAAATCAGAATGATTTCTTCAGGTTGCAAATCATGACACTTTTGAACTTGGTTCTGACACACAATCTCTCTCTCTCTCTCTCTCTCTCTCACACACATACACACAGACACACAGACACACACGATTACAAGATATGCTGAACAAATAACCATGGAAAATCTGCTTGACTTGTTAAATCATGGCTGAAATTTAGAATCGAAGTTGTTGAATTGGAACAGATGAAATTATTATTTTTTCTTTTAATTGCCAAGTACCATGATTAACACAATTAGTGTTTCCACAAGTGTTTTTAATTTTATTTTTTAGATTTGTTAAGTCTACATAACAGTTTTATGTCTTTTAATCTGCTTTTGTTAGAAAATTTCTCAGTTTCCTGACAATTAGATCAGCCTCGAGTTGCAGCGCTTAACATCAGCTGGAGGGCTGTTGCACATTAAGCTTTAGTGGTTTGCCATCAGATGTCGATGAGGTGATTTCCAAGGGCTATCACAGACAAAGAAAGTGGTTGGGTGGGGGTATTGGCATGATTTTCTGGTCATCGTATTGCCCATCCTGAATTAGGATTTGAATAGGGATGTTTAGGTCCTGGTAGGGACTTTAACATAGGAGAAGTTTTCTAGATAGAAAAATATTACCCTGATAGAAAATGGGATTTTCTGTTGAAAACAAGAAATTTAAAATCCTCCAACTGAAAGCTCTGGTGGAAATGAAGAATTTGTTTTATTTTAAGATAAAATTTGTAAGAGTGTTGGGGGAAGTTCCACTGAAATCTGATTAAATGTTTTGCTTTGATATACAACTCAACCAGCACTGTAGCCAGGCTGAGTAGGTACACAATTTAGTCTCTCTTCCCCCCCCCCCCACACATCCTAACAAGACACATTTGCATGCAGTTTTGATAACCCAGAAGGCGTGAGGTGCTGCTATATAGGAAGTCAGCCCTATCTTTGTTTCTGACCTCCTACCAACATGTTAGTTGTGTTGAGTTGGCCAGAGACAGTGAATACAGTAAGCTGTTCTTTGACACATTACAGCAAGTTGTCAGTTACACATTTATTAATTTCTCCCCTGAAGCCATTGCTTGTTCCCCTACACTTTTGTTTGTTTTCTTTCTTTTTTGTCAAGGGGAGGAATGCACCTGCACATTTCTGTTTCTCTGTGGGCAGTGAGTGAAGGAGCCAGTGGACAAACCCTGATACAAAGCCCGTCCTTTTATACGGTTCAGTTTCTGTGCTTGAAGGCCTTTATATACAAGGGAAGAAGAAAGGAAGCTCCTTAACTTTTGTCTTTTTCATAAACCTTCTTGGCTTTCTTTTTCCTTTAAGTTGATTTTAAAGCATGATAACATAAAAGCAAGGATAAAGCAACATAGAGTACCCTATGCCCAATGAAATAAATCATCTCAGGGCTTACATGGTGGCTTAGTTCTCAGAATTTGCTAGCGCACAGGCATGTTGAATAATAATGCAACTTATTTCATCGTAGAATCATAAAATAGCAGAATTGGAAGAGTCACTTCTCAGTGCAGAAATCCAGATTAAAGCATTCCCAACAAATATCTCTTCAGCCTCTTCTTAAACATACCCAGTGAAAGGGAGCCCATCACTTATCTGAGTGATAGGTTCCCCTGCATTTCTGTTCCTAGTATGAGAAAAGTATTCTTAATTCTGCCCTCTTCTAAAGTTATGTCATAACCTGCGTGGTCTTCTTTCATGGTCCACTTCCCTTAATCAACAGCATTGCTACTTTGAAGTCAAGAGGAGCAGCAATCTATTGATCAATTCTGTTAGTGCTTTAATTTTTATAAGTAAATATAAATCATTTAAATATCTGTGTAGGCTTGTAATCACTAGGGGCATGAAAGCCCTGAGATGGAGAAAGATTTCCTGAAGAGTCAGTCCCTAGTGTATCATAATAGTCTTGTAGTTTCTGACAACAAATGTTCCTATATTTACGAAGTTAGAATGGACAAAATTATCTAATGCCAAGGAAGATCCTAATTTTTAAAATAGGAACCTGTAGATTAATTTATACTGAAACACTGAGAGAATATATCCCATATTTTTACTTTTGATTAAGCTTTTCTTCTGGAACTGTTGGAATTAATGGTTTTCCCCAAAGTGCTCAGAGGTTACAACAGATAGGTGCAGAGCAAACAAAGTTATCTCTTGCTAGCTTTCCAAGAGGTATTAAAATGAGTCACTGACCTTGATGAGGATTTGTCAGGGTGTTCATGTGACTGTATTCTATTCCAGAAGTTCTCTGCTTAGATTATCTTATAATAGAAGAAGGGAATACTACACCACCCACCTTTCTGTAAAGGAGGTACCAATAAAACTGTACTTGGCGAACTGCAGGACCAAAGGCACAGGAGAGAGCTAGAGCTCAACAGAAAAAAAAACCTGTTTTAAATATATACCTAGTGTGCAAACCATTCATTCCTGGCATCTCCAAGTATAAACAGAAAACATTCTTCCTGGCATTATGTCACTTCTTGCAACCATTTTCACTTAAAGGATCAATAATTGACTTGATTTAAGGCAAATTCTCATGTATCTATAACTGTCCTTATCTGCAGTGATGTCAAATAATAGAAAAGGTCCTGTTCCTGTAGCTTGCCTGTTATATTTGGTTGTTCTTCCTCTTTCAGACTCCCTCATTGAACGTGATCTGTAAGTAGTAAATAAAGAGGAGAAATGTCTTGAAAGGGCAAAATGGCAAGTGGAGGTGATGTGTGCTTTGCATATATGGAGCAGACACATATAAAGAAAAACATAATTGAATCCACTACTTTTAATTAAGTCTTTATTTTAGTAGAATACTTCTTTTTCAAATATTTTTTTAAAAAAATCACCAAACTCAAAAGAAAGGAAAAAAATCTAAAGTATATCTGAAGTTTCTAAAGAAAAAGAACATTAGATTTTACTGTTTTCCTATTAATTATGGGTTGTTTCTTGTCATAATTGAGTGGCATAAGGATTATGTATATTTACATTAGTACATTTTATATCAGCCATCCTCCCCCTATTCTTAAAACGTTTTAATATTTAAACCTAACTCTAACCCTAACTTGATATTATGAGGCAATTGGTTATATTTTCAGTTGGAGACGGGCAGCAGTGAAGTTTATTTTTTTATGTTTCTCAGAGCAGAAGAAACATCTATGTAGTACTTCAGAAGCTTGGACATTCTGTTGGAACAACCCCCAACAAAATCATTAAAGAACTGTACATGTGTCTACCACCGAAATATCTTGTCTTGCACTATCTTAAAATTGTTTGTGTAGATATAGAGACTAGATATAACTTTGCTATTTCTGGGTGGTTGATGGGTACCCACCCATGTATAATATCATTGGTCAGCAGATTGCTTGGCCAACCTCTACAATAACAGAGCCAGATTATTTTTCTGCTCATTCCTCCTTCATTAAAAAAAAGTTAAGGACAAAGGAAACTTAGCCCTGCCTGAAGAAGGTGAGGACTGAACCTGGGGCCTTCTGCAGGCAACCCATGTAGTGTACAATAAATGTTAACTGGTGTGAGTAATCTGTTGCTCACTCAGAACGTGTACTTAAAGAAAATTTTCACTTCCTCGGGACATGATGAGAAAATTTGCTTAAGATTTGCTTAATGACCTCAAGAAACTGCAAGTAAAGTAGTTAAAGATTTCAAGATCAAGGTTTGTCAGCTCTTCAAGAAAGACCAGGTCTAGAAACAGGCATGGCTGGGATTCTAGTGTATTCCTTATTGTAACAAAGATAGATAACAGGATCTTAAAAGTTTCTATCTTTACCAATCAAAATCAAGGCAGGGTTATTTATACTTTCCTTTTTCTTATTACTGAATAATTTTTTTCTCAACGTTCTTCCCTTAATGGCTCACTTATTACTTTCTCTATCCCCAAAGTCATTTAACTTCCTATATATGGTTTGAAGACTATCCTACATGGACGTTGTGACAATGCAAAAGAAATACGCATAAGATTATAATGTGTATAAGTTAAAACATCTTGATGGTGAGGAAGATGAGTGAAATCCTCTCTGGACTGATTTACTGAAAGCTTTTAAAATGATGACTATGTTGTGCTCCTGTTCGCCTTTCAAAGGGATCCCATAAGTAAAAGGAACTGGTCCAATGTACTTTGGACCTTAATTACACATCATGAAAATATATGAGCAGAGGAGACAGAAGAAACTGGGAGGGAAGAAGAGGATAGAATAAGAAGGAACAGAAAAATAGATAATGCAGGAAATTCTGGAGTTATATTATGGTGGGATTGGGAATAATAGATTTCAAGAACTGAGGAAAAGGATGAAATAAGAATCCTAGAATAATCCATAAGCAGTAGAAAAAGAAGTTTCTCTTAGCTTTTCAAATTTTGGGTTTTTTTAAAAAAATATTTTATACTAACTGGAAACTCTAGGGCAAGAAAAAGAGCCCTAAATGTGCAGAGAAGAGCAAAAAACATGACAGAGTCTGGAGGCTCTATTGTACGATGAACGGTTGACAGAGGGAGGTATGTCTAGATTATTGAAGACTTGGGGGGATATAACTATCTTCCAGTATTTGAAGGTTTGTCATAGAAACTTATTTTCCAGAGCATCAGAATGCAGGACAAGAGGAATGGGTGGAAGCTTGTTAATAAGAGATCCAACTTAGAAGTCAGGAGAAATTTTCTGACAGTGAGAACAACTAATCAATGGAATAGCCTACCTCCCAGAGCTGTGGGCGCTCCATTACTGGAGGTTTTCAGAAATAGACTGGACATCTATTTGACTGGGGTGGTATAAGGTCTCCTGCCTTGAGCAGGAGGTTGGACTAGAACAGGGGTCACCAACCTTCGGACCTCAAGGATCGCTAAATTAAATCCCGCGCACCACTAATATGATTTTTAAAAAAAGATAAATAGTATTTGGTGCAATATAAAAATGCAAATAATTTTTCTGTGGACCACCAAAATTTTCTCATAGACTACCAGCAGTCCGCAGACCACCAGTTGGTGACCGCTGCACTAGAAGACCTCTGAGCTTCCTTCTAGCCCTATGATTCTATGTTCTAAAAACTGAGGGGGACGTGGAAAACTTGTCTTCAGTTTACATCTCCATCCTTCAGTTTAAAATTTAATGATTCATTTGGTGTTTGTTTGCTGAAAGGAGTGGTGTTTGCTGAAAGGAGTGTAAACATGTGTTAAAGAAGCAGTGACAGGAATATCAAAAGATTTGCAAGTTCCTGTCAACTTGGGGAAGGGTGAAAGAAGGGCACTTTGAAAGAATGATATGTCTAACTGCTTAGAGAACACAAGTGTTTGTAAGATTTTCTGAAATCTAAATTTGGTTTTCTTCTTCTTCTAAATTCCTACTAAAAGAAATAAAAAGGGTGTTTCCTTAATGTCATTAAGGCATGCTTTATAAATAACTTAGCAGCAGAAATTAAAGAGGCATATTTGGTCTCCAGCCAATTGGCCTCAAACCCTTACTTTAGTTGAATGCATTCCAGAGGGATGAACAGAGTCACTCCCCTCGTAGGTTGAAACTGGCGTTGCACAACTTATACTCCACCAAGCTGTGTGCAAGTGGCAGTTACAGCCTGTTCCCTTCCCTCTGTTCAGGAAGACGAATCTTGACCCCCTTCTGGACCCCCTTCTGTGATTGCTGAGCTGTGTTTTCTTTGGAAATTCATCAAATAAAGTCTCTTTTCTCTCTTATTCTCAACTCTCAATTCACATCATTGCAGAGATCAATGTGCAAATTTATTTCTTAATTATTCAAGACGTGTCATTATTTTGGACTATATTAGTTGCTATTCTCAGTAAGTAAGTGAATGAATTCAGTCTGATAATATGCACATATTCATCAGGCTATTCACTTTTGGTAAACAAAGTAATGCAGAGCACCTCAACTTCTTTTGCAGTGGTGACTGGCTACTGTATTCCATTTCTCTTTACATCATTTACTAAGCATTCCAGCTGATAATATGCTGACTTTACTTCCAATCAGCCTTAATAGTCACCTAAAATATTCTACAATTCAAAGCTACTCATTTTATTATGTACATACGTACAAGTCACAAACACATGTAAAACACCTTCATATTTACACATTTCCCATTACCCATAAGAACTAAAAGTAGGCTTGCATGCCCAGCAAAAAGCTCCAATTTACTCCCCAAACTTTTCTCATGGTCACTTTGATTTAGTCAAACTCTGGCAAATTCTAGCCTAGGAACATTTAACAAGCTAAGACCCCTTTGAGGGTCCTTGATATTCTCTGCGCTAGCTTGTTTTCTTGCAGATGTTTCATTACCCAAGCTAAGTAACATCATCAGTGCTAAGACCTCTTTCATTTTGCTTTCACTTTTGCTACTTTCCCTTTTTATACAGGAATAATAACAGTATTCTTCTGATTTTCAGCACAGATGCAGTTTTTACACGCTCATTAAGTCACACAGACACTCGATAAACCAATTGTATTGTCACATTTCTTATAGCAACTACTCCCATAACTTTACCAGTTTTCAAAATCCTCACAGCATTTATGACGTCTTTTTTATCATTTCCTTTCTTGGGAACCAACATTTATGACATTCATTTCAATTCTACTGTTTCAACTATCATTTCTATACAGACTTCTAAAATACTCCCTCCAATATTCTCTTACTTTTGTTTCACCCAAATAATGTAATCATTTTTATTTTTAATTCCATTTGTTGTGCTGGAAATTCCTTATTTGGCTGTCTTCACCCATTTCCAGAATGTTTTTAAATTTTCATCAAAATCACGGTGGACTTTCTCTGCCTTTCTTAATCTTAACTGTTAATTTCTCTCTTTGATTACATTTGTTGAAGCTATATTTTTCTTTCTAAATTTATATTATACATGTTTTTCTTATGTTCATTTTTTTGCAGCAACCATTCTCTGATATGCATTATTTTTTCTTTTATTCCCATACATCCTTTTTCAGCCTTCTCATTGGCATCCACTTTCCATTCATTCTACTGGAAAATCAATTTATCTTTTAATACTTGTTCATTCAACCTCATAGTTTCTCTTCCTCAGGGCATTACGCTTTCATTCTAGTTTCTTTTATTTCTTTCCTTCCATATCAATTTCCTCCCAAGGTCCAGTCTTAACAATACAAAAATGTCTTGCTCCACATTCAGAACATTTCATCACCTTACTATCCATCATTAATTCTCTCAATTTTTCATCATAAAATATCACATCGATCATGCCTTCAGATTTATATTCATTCTTTTACCATGGGTACTTTGACATGCTTAAGCTATATATTTGAAAGACGCAGACCTTTTTCTAAAGAGATACTTAGTAGTCACCTTTTTAATTTACTCTTTTATTCAATCAGTCAGTTCCACCTCATCTTTTTCCCACCCATCCATTCATGTCATCTAACGTTGTGCCTCGGATCATGTTCATTTGGAACACTGTGCAGTTTTTTCCCCCAGACTCATTTCTGGTTCTTAACCATCACCAATCTATCAATCCCTGTTTCCAGATATATGCATAACAAATTAGATGACACCAATTCATATTTTATGACATGCATTTTATCTCTTTCTTTCAAAACTAAATCTATGTTACATTTAAGTATATGGAAGAATACTAATTAACTGTACTCAGCAAAATCAGATCATCTTCATTTAATTCTACTCTCCTTTAATTTCATGGAAACCCAACCTATCTGCTTTTCTCTTATCTGTTTCATCATCATCAGAGTTGGAAGGGATCTTAGAGATCTTCTAGTCCACCCACTGCTCAAACAGGAGACCCTATATATTTCAGACAAATGGTTGTCCAATCTCTTCTTAAAAGCCTCCAGTTCTGGAGTTATGGGGCAAACCTGAAGGCAAGCCGTTCCACTGGTTGATTGTTCTCACTGTCAGGAAATTTCTCCTTAGTTTAGGTTGCTTCTGTCCTTGGTTAGTTAATTTCATTAGTTAATGACTGCTCTTTACCATTTAGTCTTCTTACATTTCAAGTTGTGCCCTTCCATATGCTATGATAGATATGAGCCATAGATATTGACTTTGCTACCCATCAGGGTTTTGTTCAATTCAGTCTTTCATATAATATTTTTAATAATGTAGAGAAAGTAAAATTAAGTTACTAGCCTTGATCATATCGGTGCCACATGCAGCATTCCTTGCTACCAATAAAGTCAATAATGGTTAGGTTGTTTGGGATTTTTTTTTTGCCATTATGCCAGAACTGGAACTACAACCCAAACCCAGTGTTACTTCAAACATGCTTATGCTATCCTATGAAAACTAGGATCTCTAATCTAGTGACTGCTTTGTAATCCAATTTATTGCTGCCTACATCCCACTAACTAGGATATGCAATGTACTGACTTACACTTAAAATATGTAGCAAGTTATTTCCTTTTTAAAAAAAAATGAAAATGGGAGCAGCCTTAATCAGTTTGAGACCACAGAGGCCAGGAAAGAAAATTTACATTTATCCTGTTCTATTGCTGCTGATTTGGATGAAATATATATTTTGGTGATGATCCAGAACAAGGGTTGTACATCTGTTAAAAAGCTTCCATATTTACAAATAATACAAAAATAAAATAAAATAATTATTAAAAAAACATAGTGACACTCTAGCACCAATAACAACAGTAAACTTCCCTTTCCAAAACACACAAAGGAAAGCAATCCTCACCAAAAAATCACAACCTACAGGCAGGGGATTCATTACTATGTCAGTCCTCCCAACCTTTTCAGAACAACTCTCTTAGCAACTTAGTTAGATCATGCATCTTTCTTTGGAATACCCGAGCAGGTGCTCAGATTAGAAAAGATTATTATAAATCTATAACTAAACTCTATCTGATCAAAATTTAGCTAAATTGCCCCTTCCAATAACCCATACATCCAATAACCATTCCATGCCAAAACTATTGGGAAAAGACATGTACTCTAGCAATAACAAGATGCCTTTTGCAAATCAAACAGAGTCTGTGTCAAAAACCTAGAATTACAAATGTAAAGACCTGCATTCTAAGGCCAAATTTCACAGAAGGAGACTGCTTTTGTCACAATAAGAAAACATGAATTTCCACATTGACACAGAATGTACAACAGCATATACAGTTCTCTTAATTTCCATCATAAATAAAATATTCCAATGCAGAGCATAGTAACATCTGTTACATATAGTATATCCTCAGTATATTTATTTTTAGATGATCTGGTGGGCTAAACGAGCACTCTATCCTAAGAAGAAAAGAAAGAACCCAATCTTGTTCCCATACTAGTTTAAGGAAGCAAAACCAGGAAATTCCTGAAAAATTTCAGGTATGACCAACTTCTGCTCCAAGACCACAAAGAACAATGGAGAAAGTAGGAAACTACTACATACGGTCATTTATTATTATTATTTTTTGCACAAAAAATATCACACAAAAGTATTATCTAAGGCTGCGGGATCTCCTTGTCCCACACCCTCTAGGTTTCTCAAGCTCTAGGTGGCAGAAATTATTGGCTGAGTGGATCAATGGCAGTAGAGTCTGTTGAGAGGTGAGCCAGTCAAAGATTCCTTCTCCACCCAGCCATCGGACTGACTATCCAGTTGACGTCAGAAATTTGACTTCATCTCCTGGCATTGGATTGTTATATTTATAACAGCACCAGGAGTAGTGGAACTGGAATAGGCGTGCCCAACTCCTTTATCCCCCCTGTTTTCTCTATTTGCTTTTAAAGCTTCTCAGGGGAGTGTGAGAGCAATTCTTTGCTTGTCCATGCAAGGACAGAAAAGCAGCAAGAGCAGAGTATTTTTTAAGTGGGCAGTGCAGGCATATTCCTTTGCTGTCGTCGGCAACTCTTCTTCTCTGAACCAGATTACAGTCAAGGTAAGTCGATGCCAAAGCTTAATTATGGGAGTACTAGAGTACACTAATCCTAGTAACAGGAACAATAAGGATGGATCTCTCTCACGCTTACCAAATACATTTTGTTGTATTACCTCCTTTATCTGATATGCCTAGTTTAATAGAGATGTAATATAGGTTCAGCAAAGTTTTTAAGAACTTTCCATATTTCAGCTTCTGAAAACCATTTTAAACTTCTTTAAGGATTAATGGATAGAAGAGAGTACTGTCCTAGGGAGAGACAGGGATTCATTCAGGCTCAGCATGAGGTTTTTCCATTGGTGATATCTAACTAATTACAGTATTTTCTATTTTATCTTCTTTTTATACAATTATTGGGAAGGTGGAATATCCTATTTTTCAGAAACTTTTCACTGAGTAGCTTGGATAAAGAGAAGACAGGAAAAAATAGAAGATCCTTTCTCATAGAGAAATCTTTATTAAATAATTTTGTAGCATTAATTGAAGCCTGGATCTTTCATGGTAATTTTGCTTATGTTTATTTCCCAAAATGATCTACAAAAAAAAGAAAGTCCTGGGAGTACAGCAAGGCAGGATGTAGCACCAGTCTCAAGTAAGGAGGTGTCCAGAGTAACACTGATTTGGGGACACCTATACTTGCCAAATGCTTTTTCAAGCAAAACACTATATGACCTGGGTGACCATCTTCTCCAGGTAGAATGTTAGACAATCTGGCAAGGAAAAGATGCAGCAGTTCTTGGTCCCTAGAAAGTTTAGGGGTGGGAACCCAGAAAATGGCATGCTTAATGGCAGCCTAGTCTCGTCAACAGCTTCCTCTTGGAGACTGGACTGCCTCCTCCCTTTCTTTCATCTTTTAGAAAGCAGGACTAGACCTCCTTCTTACACAGGAGTTATAAAGAGTGAATTTTATGAAAGACCGCAGATTGTCCACCCTGACTCTGTCCAAGATTTAACATTTCAAGCATTTTACATTTTTATTGGGTTTTTTTAAATGTATCATTGTACACCACCTTCAGTTACTGAAAGAAATGACATACAATTATAATAATAACTAAATAAATATCTGCTTCTGTTAACCAGTTTGCTTTCTATCAATATATGGCAGGGATCAAACCACACTCCTTTTTAATAAAACGGAGATACAAAAGGACCATAATTTGTGGATTGACAATGTATTAATTTAACAATGTTGGGCTGTGATTTTGGAGAGGATTTGTGTGTGAGGGGATTGAGTTATATTCTTTTTATTGTTATCAGTATTAGCTTACCTAGATCTGTTAGGCTTGTGCTATAGAAATCAGTGGATATCACATTTCCATTTTTCAGTAGATTGGCGGGGTTAAAAAAATCAAGATGTCAGTCATGACCATATGATTGAAGCCCCACCTGTTTTGTCCAAAGGTCACACACAGTTGTACCTGCCATTTTGATATTTTTGCCCTCCCCCACAGGGGTATCTGTGTTTATGGGATCAATTAGGTTAAAGTGGCAGGTGTAACCAGGTGTTCAAAACCCTGTTCCTTTTTATACATGTTTTGCATGCATCTCATCATGTTAAAAAGGGTGGGGCTTTGATTACTTAGAGACACACCTGCCATTTTTGTTATTTATCTGCCCTGGATGTCTCTGCTCTGCCACTGCCCTCGTTGCTTATAGGGGCTGCTGCTGCTGCTCCTTCAGAAAAAAAGAGATTATCGTTTACAACAAAGCCCTGGTGTTTGATGGATCGGGTTGTTCTAAAATTATAGAGACCCTTGTAGTGTTTTTCCTGCTATTTCTTCTCCTATGTACTAAAATATGGAGTTTATAAAAAGATGTGCCTTTTTATTGCAGTAAGGGCCTTTTCTTTGGGATGATTTCTTAATCTCAATTTAACTGACCTATTTCCATCCCATTATTGGATCCAGATTTTATGCCCCAGCACCGTTCCCAATCAGAACAGATGATGTTGGGCTAAGCAAATCAGTGATCTAACTTCGGAGAAGGTCATTTTATATTTTCATGTGAAGTAAATAAGAAAGTGTTTGATTCGCACAAAAAATCATGGGCTGCCCCCTAACCCCACTGAATGAAATCGCCAGGTCTCACTGTCTCAACAGAGTGAGGAAAATCCTGAGGGATGATTTGCACTCTGGACAGCATTTCTTTATTCTCCTACCATCGGTCAGGAGATATAGAAGCGTAGCCAGCCTGACAAATAGGCTGAAAAATAACTTTTATCCATGGGCTGTTAGACTTTTAAATGAAACACAACACCACAACCAGATTTAATAGGACAGACTTACAGTGCCAGTGTAACAGGCAATATGTCTATACCAATGAAGTATTTTATATATATGTGTGTGTGTGTGTTTTTAGGGATTTTCTTTTATTATTAGGATGTATTCTGTGTTATGTGAGATGTATTCTGTGTTTTGTGTAGGTTACACCAATGGATACATTCAATTCCATTGTACACATGTTGTGCACTGACAATAAAGATTTGAACTTTGAACTAACTTGTTCTGTTTTTTAACATATTTTTAACCCAAAATTTGCCTTATTTCCTACAGGTTTTCTTTTAAGATAAATCACCTGAAGTGCCATGTCTACTGCTGAACCCCCCCAAGGCTGTGGCAACATACAGAATGACTACTATTTTCTCTGTGATACCAATGTTTATTGGGGAATTATTCTGGAAGCTCTAGCAGCAGCTGGTGTGATTGCCACAATCATCCTCATTCTGGTGCTTTTTTTTCTTATCTGTAAAGCCCAAGATAATGCAAAACGTAGCCTGATCCCAATCCAGTTCCTCTTCCTCTTAGGTACTCTAGGAATTTTTGGGCTCACATTTGCTTTTATCATCAGGCTAAATGAGCAAACTGGTCCCACACGTTTCTTCCTTTTTGGGGTCCTCTTTGCTCTCTGCTTTTCCTGCCTTCTGACTCATGCCTTGGACCTCGTCAAGTTGGTGAGAGGAAAACGTCCATTTTCAGCCATAGTGTTGCTGATTATGGCCTTTTGTTTGACTGTTGTACAAGTGATTATAGCCATACAATATGTAGCAGTCAATATCAAAGCCTTGAAGGCTCTACACCATGTGATGGATCCGGAAAGACGAAGAGACTTTATTTTAATTCTCATCTATGTAATTTTCCTGATGTTTCTCCTCTGCATAGTTTCCATGTTTGTGTTTTGTGGCTCATACAAGAGGTGGAAGAGGCATGGTGTCCACTTACTCCTCACAGCTTTGGTCTCCATAGGCATTTGGGTGGCATGGATTACTATCCTGATGCATGGTATCAGTGCTTTAAGTGAGCCATCAGAATGGAATGATCCTCTCATTGGTGTTGCTCTGATAGTAAATGGCTGGGCTTTCCTGATTCTGTATGCAATACCTGAGTTCTGTTTCCTCACTGCTCCACGGAAGCCTGGAGACTACCCTCTGGAGAATAACACTTGCCAGCCAAAGGGCATGAAAAAAACCTATGGAATAGAAAATCAAGGTTATGCTCAAGAAAACAACAGACAAGGTAAGAACATCTACTATATTCCAATGAAAAGAAAATGCTAGCTAAAAGAAAATGCTTCAAGCAAAAGATTCATAATACTATTCAAAAAGCTAATGTTAGTGATGAATAACATATACAGTAAACTGATCGATCATTAAGCATTAGTTCAACTACTGGATGTATTAATAATCTTTGAGTATACACAACAAGGCCTTTATTCTATAGAGGATTTATTTGAGATGATGATGATGATGATGAAGAAAACAATAATAAATTAAGCACCCTTATATACCTTGATTCATTGAACAAATTGTTTAATAACTTTTCATGTATTAGAAATACACCATTGTATAACATAAGAAAATATCATTTTTGCTATTTTAATATACAGTGAAAAGCACATTAAAAATTTATGCAAAGTTTCACCAATTGATCAATTAATCAGTCAAGGTTCTAAATGAACAATTCACTAATTGAAATATGCAACTTTATTAAAAATTTCTCTGATAAAGTAATCTATAACCAGAATTAATTTAATTAAACATTATTTGTTGAACTGCTTGAAAGGCTTTAGTAGAACCTTTTGTTGAAATGAAAAGATAAATTTGTGACAGATGTACATTGTGACTGTCTAAATATTTCATTTGCTTAAAGAGGAGTTGGGATATCTAAAATTGTTCAGAAGCATCAATAACAAGGACTTTTTGCAAGAATCCTTTGCAAGAATTATTCATTCCCCTTATTTCCATAAAAACAAGAATATCTTACGAATTGCATATGTGCAACAAGAGTTGGACTGAGTGAGGAAGATTTTAGATTTACTGTATATGCAAGTCCTGCCTCCAAATATCCCATGGGCTTGTCTACTCCTAGAACACTTCCATCCACCTATCACTATTTACCTTTTGTTTGCTATTAAAATCTTCATAGTTGACAATCAACATTCCTGTGGTTAGCTGTGGTGGCACAGTGGTTAGAATGCAGTATTGCAGGCTAATTCAGCTCACCGCCAGGAGTTCAATCCTGATCTGCTTAAGGTTGACTCAGCCTTCCATCCTTCCGAGGTTGGTAAAATGAGGACCCAGATTGTTGGGGTCAATATGCTGACTCTGTAAACCTTTTAGAAAGTGCAGTAAAGCTCTATGAAGCAGTATATAAGTCTAAGTGCTATTGCTATTGCTATTCCAATCTGAGATATGCCTCCCAACCTCTTCATCATCTCACCCCATTTGATTTGCAGCAAGAAAGAAGGTGAAAGGGACATTTTCCACATTAGCTGGCAAGCTCTGGGAATTTGTAAGGTTGATGCTATGGCATTGTGGGGTGGGGAGGGGGAATCCCAGGACCTAGGAGATGGCATATGACTCATTTTGCCAAATGGTCATACATTCTTTATCTCTTTTTAAGAATAATTTCCAAAAATAGAAATAGGAGAGATTCCAAAAATAATATAAAATGACCTTTTTCGACCTAGTGACACCCAGAGGTGTTGAGATGGCACATTTGAAATGTACTAGGAATTGAGCATTCACAGCAATGTCACTGACTTCAAAATGACTGATGTGGCTCTTTTTATATCATTGCAGTATGTGCAATAGATGTTAAAAAGGGGTGCGGCTTTGATTGCTCAGTTGTGCCTGTCATTTTGAAGCCTCTTGGGAATTCTGAAGCTATAGTCCCAATAAATTATTATTTTTTTGTTTATTTGCTTCAGTGGACATGTGGAGCATGGCAGATTGGGGAAATCTGGCATAAGTATTCATGCTAGACATTGTTATTTTGAACCAAAGTAAATCTATTTATTTACTGTATACTAATTCTAAAGTTCATTGCCTTTTGCCCTCTTTGCATCTCTTTCATCATTCCAGAAGAAAATACTGACTCATATGTCCCTTATTCAACTCATTTTCAATTGAAGGTAAATGAAACAATTTTTCTTTCATTAAAGTAATAATCAAGTGTTGTAGGAGGAAAGTTTAATATATTTAGAAAGTAAGACATTTGGGAAAAAGGGTGATATTCATATAGACTTATCAGTTAATAACTCTCTTTTGACGTGATAACTAGTTATGGTAATATTTTTGTGTAGATGAACAGTTTCCTGAGCAGAAAAAAGTAAAGTGTTTGTAAAAAGTTTTAAAGTGCTTGTAAAATACTTGATAAAAATTTATTCTAAGACACCTATATTGCCCTCAGAATATGTTCAGAGGTAAAGTGTGATTTCAGAGAAAAACGATACATTTCCTAGTTATCTTTCCTTATAGCTAGTGTTATCAGGTAGATCTAGGCTACAAAAATGTAGGTATCTACCAAATGGTAGCTTAGTGTTACTGTATTTTTTTAGTAATCCAGATCTTTAGATGCCTAGATATGGCAATCCTACTTATACCAATTTTATAGAGCTTTCTGTAATAATTTACCAAGCTCAGCATTTTTGTTGTGGCCTCCAAAGTACCAACTAATTAACGATTGCAGAGCAAGCATTGTGTTGGTGCTATGGAGGCTACCGAAGGCAACAAAAAAAAAAAGCCACTGAGACCTTTCCTACTCCCTATTGGAGGGGGGTTGGTGGAAAAAGGTTGACTGTGCAAATGATAAGTAAATGCCATTTCTTATCCCGAAGGTACTTTTTCAAGAGGCAACTGGACTTTCTATTTTTTTCTTTGAAGATGTTTCGCTCTTGGATGAAAAGTGAAACATCTTCGAAGAAAAACCAAAAAGTCCAGTTGCCTCTTGAAAAAGCACCTTTGGGACAACCATGACCTAGATGACTGAGAATCACCATAGACGTGCCATTTCTTAGCATATCTGAACAGTCATTAAGGGTGTTCTTGGACCTGCTATGAATTTAGTTTCTCTTTAGTTTAGAGATATGCTGTATAAGCTAGCCATCTAGTACAAAGCATTCTACATTTGACCAATTCATGGTTAAATATCTAAGCTCTGGCTTTCCTTCTTGATATTTAATGAGGTAGTAAATACTGCCACTCTGTCTTTGAAGGAGAAAGATCCACTCTTTATAGGTTACTCGGGTTCCTCTCCTCTAAGAGCATAAGAGTTAAATAATAAAGAGTCTGCTTTTGGGGGAATAGATGTTATTTTATAATCTCAAAGTTACAATTCTTTTCCTTTTTCAGAACCTTGAGCCTCAACAGGAGTTCTCCATTCCGCGCCCTAAAACACGGCCCAGTCCATACCAAGAGTATTCTGGAGGGAAAGGTATCAAGCAATAGCCTCACAATGAAGAAGGAGAAGCAATGTTGAGTTGACTGAGGTGTTGGCATAACAGTGCTTCAGTTTTGCAAAATCAGGGACACTGCTCACATTGCAGTGGATGAAGGAAGATTGTTTTCGTTTTCTTCTGTAGGTCT
This sequence comes from Oxyrhabdium leporinum, assembly GCA_032468155.1. Lineage (NCBI taxonomy): Eukaryota > Metazoa > Chordata > Lepidosauria > Squamata > Cyclocoridae > Oxyrhabdium > Oxyrhabdium leporinum. Next base: position 256,319 of record JANHFL010003090.1, read on the forward strand.
TCTGGCTCAGCACACATAGCACTTTAAACCTCTGAATTCAGTAATGAACCTCTTTTGCTTTTGCCCCCCCACAGTTATAACTACCCTCCATCAAATCTTTACTAACTGGGCCTTCACCCTTGATGTGGGGATGGGGGGCTTGAAGTAGGATTCTTTCTTTGTGTTTATTGGTTCCCTGTGTAATTTTGTCTCCCCCTTTGCATCAGTTACAAATTGTTCTCTATATAGGGGGAGCTTAGACCATTTTAGATTTCTCACCATGATGGATGGGGAGGCAGCAAAGCTGCCATGGAAGAACTGTTCTTCCCATCAATCAGAATAGAGCTGGAAGGGACCTTGGAGGTCTTCTAGTTCAACCCCCTGCTCAAGCAGCAGACATAATGATCACATATGGGCTGGTCACCTTATGAAAATGAGTAAGATCTATCAAGATTTTTTTCTCTTAACTATTTGTCTGAGCTCACTTTCCCTCAGCAGAGAGATTTATTCCAGTCATAGGGACTGCTGAATATAGAAGTGGAGAGCTTGCTGACATTACTAATCTCTGAATTAACTCTATTTACTTATTTATTTTGCTCTCTAAAGCACTGAAATTAGGATGATCATCATGATGTTTAAAATACAATTTAATGACCTTCTATTTATACAAAGGGGGTCTGGTGAGGCAGTCATAAGAGGGGGATAGTTTTCATTTTAAGTCTGATTTATAGCTTTCCACAGTGTATAATAATGGGAACTATTCATTTGCACCACCATTCTTAGCCTATAGTGCCTGGGCTGAAGAGAGATGACACATCTGGGAAGTACTAGACTGGGGAAGCTTGCAACAGTGAGGTAGGTAAGCCTAGGTGGCAAGAACTTCTGAAATGGTTGCAATGGAAGCAATTGACCCTGAAGTATATGATTCTTGAGAATAAGCCTTATTATATATAACCTTTGCCAATATCTGTTAAAATGTATTGGAGTATCTGGTGATACTCCAAGAAGAACAGCAAATAATAAGAACCTTAAAAGTGATTGATTTTAGAGAGAAACAGAAGGAAAAATCTTTGGCTCAAGTCAGTGACAACAAAATCTCTTATGTTCCTTGACTTTTATAGGAGAGTCAGACAGGTGTTTACATATCCCCCCCAAATCAATGGGAAAACACAAGTATATGGTATTCTGTATTTTGTGGGAAAGCAGTCCGGGAGGGTTGCTTATATGCTTTTGTCTGCCTTATATAATATTTATTTATATAGTTCTTATATTACCTTGAATATAGGTACACATGTGTGTGTGTGTGTGTGTTTACACACACACACACACACACACACACACTTATGATGTACAGAGAGTTCATTACAAGGCCATTAGCATATTTTAGAACACATTATTAAATATTATCATCCATGGAGCAACTTTGCCTGACCTGAATTTTACAGCTTGCCAAGAACAAGATCTGGGTGATCTTGCTGAAAGCTTTGCTGAAATTAAAATATTACATCAGTAGCCCTAGCATTCCTCCAATCCATTAGCTTAGTCTTTGTAAAAAGAAAAAAAGAGAGAGAAAAAGAGGAAGGATACAAAACTAGTCCGACATGCCTTGTTCTTGAGTGCCATAGAATCACTGTCCTCATAGGAGATCCCTATGCCACTGAGGCCAAGGCCCCTGTATCATGCAGGTGTCAAAACTAAACTGTGAGTATGAGGTGGCTGTCTTGAATCCATCTAAACATGTTGGATGCCAGCCCTGATCTAAAGACATCAAGGGATGGCATGTGCATCATGACACTTTCCTGTTGTAACTCTAACAATGGTACAATTTTCTGAAGATATATTCTCATTTGTATTAAACAAACAACTAGAAAATCAATCTGCCCACTCCAGTAATCTTGCTGGCTCATCAGCCATACCTCCTATGAGATATGCAGCTTCTGGCTATGGAAAAGATGCCGGCCACTAGTTTAAAAGGTGCATTTCCTTTAAAGGCTGCAGAAAAAATGGGCAGATCACTCTCAGGCATTAAGTCCAGAGGTTTATTTTATCAAGTCACTACCATCTACAAATAAATATCCTATAAACTGGCTTAGCTGCACTGAGATTGCTTTTGATTCAGTAAAAATAAACTTGTAAATGTGTGTACCCAAAGTGATACCCCTTTAAACATCAGAAGGCTTATTTCTGAGTAAACATATTTAACAAGCTAAGCTAGATGCCTGCAATGATAATCTATTGGAAAACCATGTTACAAATGCTCCTGTGAATTGCTTTGGGAATTGATACAGCTAATAAAACTGGTGAAATAAATAAATATCCGCGTTCATTTTCTCTTCCTTCTTAACTTGCATTTGGTTTTGCTCTCAGTCTCCAGGATTCTTCCTACATTGCCCTTTATGTGGCTTTTCCAGATTCTCTTTTCATTCATTCTCT
>JANHFL010003090.1:258830-278207 GCA_032468155.1 Oxyrhabdium leporinum
ATCTTCCATAGGTGTTCTTTCTTCCCTCCTATGTTTAAAATCAACATATTGCTATATAGTAATCAAAGCAAGCATTTGTTTTTTTACCATGGTGATTGCAGGCAGTGTTGCGTTATGTAAGAAATATTTTCATCACTTTTATTTTAAAGCAAATGAACAGAAAAAGAGCACTCCCTGCCACGACAAAATATTTGATAGTGTTTGGCCAGTTAATATTAATGGGCAAATCAAATAATCTAGACTGGAAACTTTAAACAATTTTGATAATGGGCTTGTGCCAGGTTCTGTCTCTGATAAGATTCAATCATAATTCTCTCCTTGGCATTATAAAACTCTCAGAAGAAACTGCCTGGAACGCCAACTTATATACACCACTTTTTGTATGAATCGTTTTGTTTGAGTATTGGATAAGTTTTTTTAAAAAAGTTTTGCTTCCTGAAAAATGGCTGGTGATTATGATAATTCAAACTGAACACAAATATAATTTCAGAATGACTTTATCATGTGGGAATCTTGAGAAATATGAAATTAACTTTTAATGACTATAATGTATTTAATCATATAATGTTTCTGACATACAACATGAGTTCAAAAGGACGATAAGAGTTTTGTTGCTGATTTTCATTTGTACTCTATCCGATGTATCTCCCTGCAGTGTGCGTTGATGGATTCCAGTTAACCTAATACTGTTTTTCCATTGTGGAAATGTCCTGATAAAGATTTTCACCATGTTTGTGACTGACTGCACCTAAATTTTCAGGAAAGAAGTCCAAGTGTGAATACAGAAAACAAATCTTCAGTGACCTGTTGATGTCATGGTCTGGTATGCTATAAGACAGGGGTGTCAAACTCACGACCCGCAGGCCGGATGTGTCACGCACTGGCCATGCCCGGGGTGTAACGAAGGGGTTTAACGAAGGGGTAAAAAGTCATGATACATCACGTGATGATGACACGATGAAGTGAGTTTGACACCCCTGTTATAAAGTTTGTAAACCAGCTGAATATAATTTGCTCTGTAATTACCAAGAAAATTCTCAATGACATCCTTGAATGCTTTCCAAGCAATTTTCTCTGAGTCCACTAACAGATCTTTGAACCACTTGTCATTGATGGTGTATCTGATCTGTGGACCAACAAAAATGCCTTCTTTAATCAGTTATTGTTGGAAACATCTGCTTCAGATAACGAAAACCTTCACCTTCCATTTTCATCGCTCACACAAATTTTTTTATCAGTCCCAGTTTGATGTAAAGTGGAGGCAAAATTCTTTATTAGATGAACAAGTGGTTCATGTTCCTGTTCTGACCTAGGTTTCACAAAATCACGAAACAGACTCCTTGTCCCGACAAAACCCCTTTTTATTTGGCTAATGTGAATTCCTAGCATTCACACTAATTAAACAAACTAATTGTCTCCTGCAAACACCACTCGCCTTTCACTTCTCTTTATTCCCTATGGGAGGGGCCATTCATCATCCACCTGAGCCTTTACTCCCGAGTCGACCCTTGTTCCTTAACTGTTCCCTTCTCCCAACAACTCTGCGCATGCGCACATCAGGAACAGGCTCCAGCTGTTCTTCTGCCCCACTGATCTCTGACTCTGAAGGCAGCTGATAACTGTCGTACGGCCCTGGCCCCATCTCTGCTTCCGACACAGAGCACTCGTCAGAGCCTCCCCCAGACTTCAGGACTGGCCCATGTTCCTCCCCAACCTCCTCACTGTCCGAGTCTGCTGCCAGTTCTGCTGGCCACTGGTGGCCCACAACAGTTCCATGTTTTTCAGTCCTGGAACCAAATTCTTTCAAAATGACCATTTCTTTTTAATGTATTGCAACTCTCTTGCATGGCTGTCCCATTTGCATATGTAACAACAGTACTTGAAATATCTAAGCTGCATTCCAAACAGCAGAACTGCTACCTTTAGATCTCCACAGATATTCCAGTTATACTTAGTGTACTGGAGGTGCTTCAACAACAGTTCTATGTGTTTGTACGTTTCTTTCAGGTATGCAGCACAGTCAACAGGAACTAAACCGCCAAAACACAAGGTTTGACTTTTTAATAAAATGTGTTAGAAAAGATACTGGCAGAATCCTTCTGATTTTTTTTACAAGCCTTGTGGGTTATGCTGCACCACACTATATTATTACAAAGGCTTCACTGGAAATCCATGCATTAAATAAAAAATGGAAAGCTACACATTCACAAAAACATTTTTTTAAAAAAATTGTTAGATGGAATAACAATGGAGTATTACAAGCGAGGCAGGGCATTTATCGTCTCCACCTTTCCAGTAGGCCTGAGAAGTCAAAAGTAATTGTATGGCATGGACTTCATAGCCTTGAGGGCTGGCACTTTGTTGGGAAATCATTGCTAGAGAGCAAGCATAAGCTTGTTGTAGAATGAACACACAAGCAAAATGGGCATCTTTGATATAACTTAAAATAATAGTACACCGTGCAACCAACATCAGCCCCATTTCTCAGTAAGCTTATATCAGCCCAAAATTGAGTCTGAACCTCTTTGCTGCTACTGCTATTGTTGCTGCTGCTCATGGTCCTACTGGCCTTGGTTAGTGTCTGGGTGACTCTGAGCAGCCATTCAAGCACCCAGATTTTCAGGGCCTTACTATATTACTCTGGTGCCATCCTCCAGCAGTTCCAGCCAAGAACTCACAGACAGAAGGGAGGTGTAAGATTTCCATTTGAGACCCTGGAGATCAGTGTTACCATCTACATCAAGGCTGTCAAACTCACGGCCCGTGGTCCGGCCGGATGCATTATGCACTGGTTTAGCGAAGGAGAAAAAAGTTGCGATACATCATGTAATGCTACTGTGACTACGTGAGTTTGACACCCCTGATCTACATCATTTTCAAAGCAGTTTAATTTCTTGTGACCCCAAATACAAGGATTCAGAGGATTCAATTGACACAAGCTAGTCAATTGCCTATTAGAGGGGCAACAATCCAGTCACTTTATTTTCCTGAGGTTAGTTTCAGCTGAGGAGTAACAACATCTTTCTCACCCTGTGCTCCATTCAAAAGTATACTATAAATGGTCAGTCCCCATTCTATGGTGTCACGTTTTTCAGTACATGCAACTGTTGCATTTATCTGGAAGGAAGGTAGGAAAAGAGAAAAAAATCCTTTAATGGGAAGCTATGTAAGGAAACGTAAAGTATAAAAAAGAAAAAAAGAAAATAGAAATCCTTCAAAGTTTTCTGTTGGAACAGTGGAATGTTGCATCCCAATATTGCCTTTTAAAGCCTGTGACTTATAAAGATTAAATAAACGGCAATTTTGCCATCAGGCATTTTTTCCACAACACTCTATGCAAAGCAGCCAGGATACAAAAAACGTTAGTTGTCGTTGCAGATAAACCAAAGTCACAGCCAAAATAAAGTGACCTGGCTCTAAAAACTAAAGGATGTTCAAAGATGTGTGAGGACTAGAGTGATGCAAAGATTAATGGGGAAGTGCCCCTAGAAGAACTACATTCCTTACACTCATAAATTAAAAAAATAATTGCCAGTTCAAAAAAGCAATGTATCAAATAGCATTTGTACTGTGAGCTTTAAATTGCATTTCATTCTTGATGCCACAGCAAGTTTGCATTTTGGCTTGGTTCTGAATTTGTTAAATTCAAATCCATGTCAAATATTAATCTAATAATTTTCATCTGCCCCCAAAAGGCACTACATGCTGCAAGTGATAATGCTCATTTGATTTTTTAGTTGATGACACCTGGCTCAGAAAGAGATATCATTGTCCTCATGCATGTTTTTAGTGCCTCAGTAAGTGTTTCTATTTGAAAACAGGTGGCTCCTATTAAACCTGCCACCTTCTGATAATTGAACAGGTGATATCTGGATAAATACTGATTCCTGAGAGGTGCAAATACAGTAGATTGTATCAAAAGGTTTGCTTGTGCCATTATTTCCTTTGCAGGTTAGCAAGTGGCCACTTGATGGCGGACTTGCATCACAACCCTCTTTGGAATTGCTTTAACAATTGTTCTGACTGAATTCTGAGAGTATATAAATCACTCTCATCCTTTCCCTTCCCACTTGTATTTTTCTTGTTCATTCCAGTCGCCACAAACATCCTTTATATTAAAAGATGATGATCCATGCATGATCCATGGAACTGTAACTTTCTCTTTCCAATTTGCAAGTAACAGGTATTCCGATATATAGCCGGTATTTTACAGCAGGGATCCCCAACCCTTGGGCCGCAGCCCACTACCACGCCATGACCGGTTCAGAAGTGGGCCATGAAAGCAGCAGGCTATGCACACGTGTGTGCGTGCACGCACGCGCACACGCACGCACGCACGCACACACACACACACACACACACACGAACTCGCCCACTGCTTGCACGGGTCAGTTCCCTTCTCCCCACCACCACTGGACCACCAAGCTATAAAAGTTGGTGTAAATGCACTAAAGAGTTCTGAACTTACATAAGAGTTCTGACTTAGAAACACAAACTCTCTTCTTGGTCGACAAGAGTTGTATTCAGTGACATAGCGGTAGGGGGTGAAAGTGTTTGACCCTTTGGAAAGGTTGGTGGCCTTGGGGATTACGTTTTATTCTTCTACCCAGGAAATGCAAAACAGCATTCTAATAGTGTTGAATTCTGGCAGTGCAAAATATAAAGGACTGGATGATATCAGTTTTTGCCATCTGGATACGTGCTAGTTTGCTTGAAAAGCTTTATAGCAAACAGTTATATTTGAAATGCCATATGAGCATGGAACAATTATTAAAGTTTTTTGGTTGAAATAAACAAATATGAGCTTAATTTCTACATTATTACTTTAACTATAGAATTGAAAAAATAATAATGTGCTGATTGCAAATTTATAACACAAATTGTTAAAAAAATAAAATTTACATGTTTTGATAGTTCAAAAGAAAATACGTGATTGCTAAGTTTCACACTGAAATGTAGGCACTTAATCATGAGTACATAAATACTGTAAATGCATTTATTATTGTTTGAACAACTCAAATAGCAATAAGAAAATCTCCATTTTCAGTTTTGTTTTCTTATTTTCAAGTCCTGAGCTTCTGTGGTAAATGTTTTGATATTTTTCAGTACTAGTTAATATATTTACTTGGATCAATTAAGTGTTCTAGAAATGTAGAAAAGTGCATTCTGCCTCTGCTATACAGTATATTCTGCAGTATCATTAGGTCTTCCATAAATTGTGCTGTTTATAGAAAAGTTTTCAAGAAATAATGAAGTTGTTTTGACTGGAAATATTGTGAAAATGTTTGTAATTCAAGCACAAGTTGTGAAATGCCATAAGGATTCAAATATCAGAACACTGTCTATTTGTATGACTACAAATAATTAGACTATGCCTTGGTGATGTTAGAATTCAATTTATACACTGAATATATACAGGTATTAAGGGAAAGTGGACTGGAAGAAGATGAGCATGGCTCATAGAATTGGAAGCAGAAATTTCAGTATCCTATGCTCTGCTCATGATACTACTATGATAACCAAAAATGCAAAAGGAAAATTCTAATAGGGCTTTTATGATGCATACAGTGACATGGACTGCTTCTGAAAATGGGAACTAGGCAATATCTTCAGGTGGCAGAACTCTGGAACTTAACTCTGTGGTAATTTCATCCCCTACAATGGCCTCAGAGAAAAGAAAAACGAGATAAGACCCAAGCAAAAATAATATATATGTTAAGTTTTTAAATTAAAATTTTGATCATGAGAATCGGAAAGTATTAATTTCAGTGGTAATGTAGGTGTCAGCCTGTGTCTTTGTTTTCTTTCAAGCTTGCTGCCAGCTGCCATGGAAACGGGGTGGGGGAGCACTGGGTATTTGGGAAAGGAAGTGTGCAGGAGCTGGGAAGCGATGAGCAGGTTTGGACTCAGTGAGGCCAGTTTGGATTATTTAACATTTCCAAGGCCAATCATCCTGGCACTGGAATGCACAAAGGGGAAGAGATGCACCTGAACCAGAGACTTCCCCAAAACATCTTCTTGGCCGATGATTGAACTCTGGTTGCCTGGCTACTGGGGCGGAGCTGGGTGGGCTCTGGGATTTGTTTCAATGTGTTTTTTTGCACATGTTTTCTTTAGACCTTGCCTGACTCTTGCTGCATTCAGTTTTTTCCTAGTAAATGTACCTTTTCTCTAAATGCATGAATGTTCTGTATTTAATTGCATAATCCCCTTCCTTGTGGTCTGATGTCTTTGCTTATCTCTATGGTCCAGTTAAAGGCCAGCAAAAATATTACCAACAGGTACTTTCCATGACTCTTGTTTGAATTAGGAAGTGTACATAACTCAGAAATGTTATCGATGCAAAGCAAATAAAGTAACAAAGCACCCTCTGTTGCCCCACTACCTTCAAAATATAGGTTCTTAAAGAGAGTAAAGGAGTAAAATAAAAGCTGGCTATGGTAGTGGGGGGAAAAGACTTTCTAGGAATCAGAAAACTATATTTGGGCCTATCATAAATGAAAGGATAGAATTAAGGACATGTGCATTGTTCCTTGGTTTATGGAAACAAACAGGTAAATCTGGAATCAGAATTACACAACTAGGTGATGAAAACCTAGAAAAATATCACAGGAAAAAAGAGGAAAATGTTTGGAAGATATTAATACATTCTCATTTTAAGAATGCTACATGAATTTAAGGTACAATAAAGCTGAGTGCCACAGGCATAGATCAAACACATAGAAACTGACAGGTAAAAGAACAGTAGCAATGTTTCAACTCCCTTCTTTCAAATTTTACTCATATTGAAAAATTGCTTAATACTGGTAGTCCTCTATGTAAAACCACAATTGGGACCAGAAAATTCATTGTTAAGTAATGTGTTTGTTAAGCGAAGCATCACATGACCACACCCAATTTTACAACCATTTTTCCCATGGTGGTTAAGTGAATCACTGTGATGATTAAGCAGGACATCATGTCATCATGACTTGCAACTTTCCCAGCCAACTTCCACCCTTGAGTTTGCTTCTTGGAAGCCGGCTGGGAGGGTCACAAATGATGATCACATGAGTCCCGAAACACTGCAACTTTCTTAAATGTGAGCTGGTTGTCAAGTGCCCAGATCACAATCACATAACCATGGGGACACTGCAAAGATCGTAAGTATAAGGATTAGGTGAGAAGTCATGTTTTTTAAGGCTGTCGTAACTTCAAACAGTCGCTAAATGAATGGTTATAAGTCGAGGACTACCTATATGGCTTCCTAGCCTGCTGTCATATCTTGCTGAACTTGTCTTTGTCTGATGGGTAAGGAAGCATAATTTGAATTCAAAGCTCACTAAAGACTCAGCAATTATCTCCCTAAATAAAAAAAATGAAAGGGTAGAAAATGAATTATATCAAAAAATTGATTGTAAATTCACTTTTCCAAGCAGATGCCCTTTCAATTTTCAGAGTTGAAGCAGCGATACAGGAAGGTGATGAAAGTAGATCACTTTAGTGCCAATGGCAAAGGTATCATTTTGTACTTTGTGGGAGAATGCAATGGTACAGCACTCTTGTACTTACTCTTTTCATTCATCCCCACAACATCATTGTGACATTGGGCTGAGAAAAAGTTAACTTGGTCAAAGCCATCCAATGATTTTTGGATAAATGTTTCAAAGCTTAGAATCACATCTGTTGACTTAGCTTATGTGTTGAAATCCAGCATTTTTCATGTGTACTATTGCTAAGCCAAATACCTCCTATATACATATAAGTATCTGACTTTTCCCTATGCGAAGAACTGCATTTGTCCATATTAAATGGATTCTGTTACTTTCAAATTGCTTCTCTAATCAATCAAGTGCATTCTGAATTTTATTTTTTGTCATCTAGCTATCTTATCTGGTTTCTTTCATACAAGCTGCTTTTTGAAGATACCAAAATGGGGAGAGGAAGCAAAGCCAAAACAACTCTTATTTTGGCTCAGTTTTCTCTAGGAAGAACATATATACTCTTCCCAGCAGATGTGCAAAAATTGTTTGAAGTAGCAAGATGCCACCTCAAATTGTAGAAATATAATCAGCAAATTCTGACTGATCCAGAATAAGTCAGATCTTCATGTCAGATACACTGTGTGTATAGAGGAAATATGATGATGGTTTTTTCTGAAGCTCACTTTATTTCTCAGTCCAAGAAATCCTGGAGAATGGGTGAAGAACCAGCTAAGAAGAGGAGGGCAAACATCCTTATTTTCAAGAAAGGAGGAAAGGAGGAGCCTGGGAGTGACAGATAAACCAAATTGCTTTCCTGTGATAAAAAATCCTTTTATTTTCCATAAAGCATCACTTTATAGACAGTGGCCATGAATTTTATAAGACAATATTTTTTTCTGATTTTCCCCCCACTAGGTGATTTAATAGGCCCCAGGTAAGTTACGGTCTCATTCTCTCATTTATTCTTGAAGTATACAAGTCCTGATCAAAGTTCTTATTTCTGTGTTTTAATCTTCAGTCACCACTGGGTTTAATTCAAAAACTACATCTACCATTGTCTCTTTCATCTACAGAAAGTGTTTCTCTGAGTTTCTTTCTGATGGAGAATTACCTCCTCTGACCCCTTCCCTTGAACAGCTGCCATCATATTATCTGTATTATAGAATGGTTATATGGTTATATAATTCCAATATATCTCATAAACTTTGTGTCATCTATTGGTATGAAGATATAAAAAAGCACGGATGTAAGATGTAGTACATGGCATGCATGCAAAACAGGCAATTCAGGCACAAGGTTTTGTTCCAATTAATTTCTGCTTATAAAGCAAATGGAACAATGACAGAATGAATAGACTTCTAAAAAGACTCAAGAAGGATGGTTCTCAAAGCACGAGATAAGTCTCAAAACATGAAGCAGTTTACAAAGCCAGAGATGGTTCCATGTGAAGTGAATCAGGTGATAGCACTCAAGAAACAAGCTGGGACTGGCCAATTCTTGTCAGAACTTGTAAAGGTGGATAAGAAATGTAATCCTTCACATATATCACCAGAATAAGATACCATGCACGATTTGAGTTCTTCTCACTTGGACTTTGAATTGGGTGGGGAGACATGTATGGGTGTGTATGTATGAATAAAGATTTTAGTTCAGAAATGAGTAATATAAGTTGTAGAACTGCATTTGTTTTCACGTCTCCCTAGAAAAAGAACAATTTTAACCAGAAAAATAAGAGCAGAAGTTGTTGTAAAGACCCTTTTTATGATTTTCTATATGGGAATAGTGCTGCCTTTATTTGCTCTAATAAATCATCTTCTCTTACAAGCTGAAATGTAGCCATTTGCTTTTTCATTCCTTTTTCTTCCATCAATGCTATACATTTGCACTTGTCACAGATAATATAGCATAATGTTTTCAGGCAAAGATGCCTGAAGCATTGCAGGTCACAATGGCAGAATCACATCTATCCATCTTCACTTCTGTTTCTTAAAGCATCACTAACAGGAATCATTTATTTCTCCTTGTTCCCTAATCAAGCTTTCAGAGTAGCCATTTACTGTAAGGCTCTTCCTCATAGCCAAGTTAAACAGGAGTGAGTTACTCCTTGATCCGGCAGAAAACTCAAGTTCTCTTTCCTTGCTTTTCCTGGTATCTATTGTAAAAGAAATAGGGGAAATAAGAAATTGGGTCCTTCTCTTGCAAGAATAAAATTGTCAGAGCCACTTATCTTCAGCTGCAGGCTGCTTGCAGGGGAAGGGTCTCTGCTACCTGTACATCCCCCTTCAGGGGTGGTGCAGGAGTGAAGGTGCAGCAGAAATTGCTGTAGAGGGAGCACTGGTAAATTGGTGGAGCATCAAGATGACATGTTTCTATAATGATCTGAAAGCCCACTGGATGATTATTGGGTTCTGTTAGGGGACAGGAAGCTATGTCATACAAGGAAGGGCTTCCACAGATAGCACTTCTGTGATAATATCAATCTTCCAGGAGGAAATTGATAATTTTTATGTTGAAAGAACTGACACCCTGCCTCTCATTTTCTATTTATCACTTGGACATTACAGAAACATTTCAAGACCACAATGTGTGGTTTTCATGGCAATAGGTAGATGTTGAACATCTCTTTAAAGTAGCCTTGGCCTTGAACTTGATATTAAGTAGAGTAGAGATAGACTACAGTTCAAATAAATGAATTGGGTTGTTGGAGAGGAAGAATGGGTCTTCACAGACTAGAGGGACACTTATTTTCTCCCCAGTTTAAAAGATAAAGGCCACTCTTTTGAAGACAACAAAGTCCATATTTTGGACAGAGAGGCTTGCTGGTTTGAAAGAGTGCTTAAAGAGGCCATTTATGTCAAAACTGAACAGCCCTCTCTCAACAGAGGAGGAGGGATGCGACATCATCTGTCTTCAATCTACAACCTAGTCCTTTCAACAATTCCAAGAAGGCTCCACACCAAGTTGCACCACTCAGGTGACCCTGATGACACAGACAAACCTCAGGTTGCCTTAATGACCTGCTAAAAGGATGCAAATGACCAGCTGTCAGCAAGGAATATAAATCCTTCCATTCCCCACCATCCAGTCAGAGCTGAAGAAGTGTCTTGGATGAAACCAGAAAGTCCAGTTGTCTCTTGAAAAAAGCACCTTTGGGTTTCTCAATTGTTTTACCTTGCTCTTATATAAGCCCCTCCTCCCCAACACCTGAGTTTTTCCATCTTTACTCAAAAAGAAAGAGAATGAGAATACACATTCTTTTCTTTCTCTATGAAACTGCACTGACCTAGTTTGCTAGGCTTTACAGAACATTTATTTATACCTTTATTATATAACATTACATTCTGGAGGAAAGATTTCAAATGTCTACTATAGAATGGTTAGAAAGCATCTCCCAAGATTGCTGCTAAGAGGATTTAAACTTCTTCACTTAAAGCTGTAGAATGAGCAGGGCCCACCTTGCAGACAAAGAAGTCACAGATTTGAATATGCCACTTTTTTTCTGCATTTACATTGGATTCTAGTTCAGTTTCCTGGAATTTGTCCTTCTCCAGGCAACGTGTTTTTGGTACCCCAGTCTTGTAAGCTTTGCAAAACATGTTATTTTGTTTTAAATGAGGATATTCCTGAGAACTGCACTATTCAAGCTAAGACGAAAGCAGATGTTCAGACTGGTAATATGATTCTACATCATTAAGTAGAATATTAAAAAGAAATGCAGATGCTTTTTGAATATCTGCATTAAGTATCACGTAAGAATAAAATATTAATTTCAAATTATACTTTTTAAAAAACTTTTCTTGTGGGTTTTTTTTTTGTATTTCTTGACTGGATTATGGCTGTAATGAACTAAAATTGAAACAAATATATACATTTCCCCAGTGTAATACATTTAATTACACTATACTGCATCGTAATGCACTGCACTACTCTGTATTACAGTGTAAAATGCAATATTATGCTATATTTCAGTTTAATAGACTACATTATAATATTTGAATACTGGTATACACAAAATGGAATAATAGTTATAGATTAAGTGGATATTTAACATAAGCTCCTTTCTCCAAATAGAAGAGGCTACAGGCATTAGAAAACAAGAATTCAGCGAGACAAATGTAATAGATTATACGCAAATATAAGTGTCCCAGGATAATGTCGCGGGATCCAATCTGGATTGGTCACTGAGACCAGTTTTTGTCTTCTGAGCTTTCAAACTCATGTTGGAGCCCAACCTCAGGGAACTTCTCTGTGGATGGGCTCCAGTACAAGTCCAAAAGCTCAGAAGACAAAACCTCTGGTCCCAGTGACTGACCCAGGTTGGATCCTTCCTGTAATAGATTTATTCTGAAAAAAAAAAAGGATATTTCTGACTGGCCTAACAAAAAAAGTTAGCAGGCACCCCTTTTCTAGCATTCGTATTCAGGAAACACAGAGTGCCTAAATATGCCATGTTCCCTCTATTACTAATAAGGACATTGTTGTTCCAATGTTCCCAGTGCAATACATTAGGGATGTGAACAGTTTTATAGTAGGTACTATACATGTCTTGTTACTTATAGTCTTGTTAACTAACAGTTAGTTAGTGTGGTTTAGACAGATGTATTTGAAATACTTATTTTGAAGGATAAGCAGTTGTACTGATAATCCTATTGTAAGAGATAAATTGCTGTGATTTTGTCTATAGTCAGTTTGCTAAGGAAGCAACAGGATTTGGCTTAGGATGTATTTGGTTGCCCTTGACTGTGAAATAACGTGAAAAGAGTATATTTCTGGGCTAGCTACTCAGAGGAGAATCATCTTTGAACAACACAGCTGTGAAAAATCTGAAGACCTTTAAGAAAAATCTTAAAACCTTTAAGTTTGAAGATACAAGAAGCCCTTTTCTGGTTGTGTTTAATTCTGCTTCTTAAATGCTTCCTTTATCGAGTATTATGAAAGGTCACCAGTTGATTGATGATAAGAGTCTAAGAAAATATTCTACAAATGAACAAAAATCAATTTGTCAGCCCAATCCAAGAGCTTGTTTTAGAAATAAACTCTAGCAGATCATCATCTTTCAATCATAAGCTCTTTGCTAATTAGTTGATAATTAACAAAAAAGGTTGTGCAGATTTAGACTGAATCATCTCATCTTTCCAGGAAGGGGAGTTAGTCAAGGAGGAGGCATCCTGCTGGACTAGCCCACGGGATCTTTTGGTTCAGCCCTTCTAAACTGGTGTTTTCCTATTGTCTTGGGAATTGTCATTCTAGAAGGACAATTCTGGGAATTGACGTATTAACACAATTACAGGTAGTCCTCAACGTACGACCACATTTGAACCCAAAATTTATGTTGCTAAGTGAAACATTTGTTAAGTTAGTTTTTCCTGTTTTATGACTTTTCTTGCCATCGTTGTTAAATGAATTATTGCAATTGTTAATTTAGTAACATGGTTGTTAAGTAAACCTGGCTTCCCCATTCACTTTACTTGTCAGAAGGTTGCAAAAGCCAAAAACATAACCCCAAGACACTGCAACCGTCATAAATATGAATCAGTTGCCAAGCATCTGAATGTTGATCATGTGAGTGACCATGGGGATGCTGCAAAGGCCATAACTGTGAAAAACGGTTATAAATCATTTTTTTCAGTGCCATTGTAAATTTGAACAGTCACTAAATGACTGTTGAGGACTACCTGTATAGCTAACAAGCTTGGAAAAGCTAGTTTAATATTCAATATTCTATTATTGATATTATTAATATTAATATTCAATATTCTTTTTGGGATAAAAGTCCACAGAGTCTATGGGCATGACAACTGTTACTTGCTGTTTTCTAACAGGATACTGTTATATTAATATGGCAATGCCTTTCAGCCATTTCAATTTATCATCCCCAAAGCAGATGGTTCTATTGCTCCATCTATCTAAAATAAATGTACTTGGATAATGACTCTGATGTCCAAAATGTTGAGAAAAGAAATACATTTTTAAAAGTCCTCTATGCATATAATTTGTAAATGTCTGTCCTATTCTGCTCTGTAACAGAAAGTGTTTGCTTAGCTTTTGCTACTCATATAAATGTTCCACCTCCTTTCTACTCATTTTAACTGTTCTTTTGTGCATTTTTTTCTCAGCTGGATGATTGCAGCTGTTATTTTCCAGCTGGATTGTTTTCCAGCTGGGTGACTTCAACTGTTCACATTATTCACACACACACACACACACACACACACACACACACACATTGTGCTTGTGTCACCTATTCACCAAGATATTTTGGAGTATTCAATCCTTGTTTGAATAT
Source organism: Oxyrhabdium leporinum (assembly GCA_032468155.1). Taxonomy (NCBI): domain Eukaryota; kingdom Metazoa; phylum Chordata; class Lepidosauria; order Squamata; family Cyclocoridae; genus Oxyrhabdium; species Oxyrhabdium leporinum. The sequence continues at coordinate 272,580 of JANHFL010003090.1, forward strand.
TCTTAATAATTGGTCCACAAATTGGCTGTCTCATTGTTCTTCCTTGAACTCTAGTCATTTATGAATAACTAAAACAGCAGAGATTCCAGTACAGATAGCTGAGGGATTTTAAATGTTTCTCATACTGTATAAAATATTTTTACTGCTTCCTAGATGTGATTTTTATTGTGCAATTCTCTATTACATTCACAGAATTTTATAAGCCCAAGACATATTTATTTCTTTGTAAGACTTTGTGGGGTTTATTTTTTGCCATTTTTGCCATCTTCTTTCTACCAGTAGAAGTGAACATATGCAGCTCAGGGCTGAACTGCAGAGTCTTTGGTGCTCTCTGACCTTGGTTATTTGCTTGCAGATGTTTCACTACCCAACTAGAAGATATCATCAGTTTTAGGGAGTGTGGAGTTTGCTACAGGTACATGCTTACCTGTTGCAAGTATTAAATACTGGAAAATAATATGCTAATTTTCTGATTTGGGCAACTTTTGAATGTACATCTATAGCACCTTTGGTTGGACAGATAGTATTAAGATTTAACTATATACTAAAAAAAATAGCTATCTCTGGAAACAATTATATAAGACAGCTATGGAATGGAATGTTTAATAAAAACAGATCTGATCCATTTTCTCATGCTGAATTGATTTTATGGGCAAATTCAATATTAAAAATTGGGAAAAATTGTAATATGGAAAAATTGGATGAAGACAGGAATATTAACATTGGACCAATTGATTGATACCGAGGATGAATTTTTAACATGTGCTATGCTAAGAGACTATATCATCTATGAGATGTAACTCAGTGGCAACATTTACAGCAACAATATTTCTTGGCAATATTACAGAATATAGAATAACAGAACTGGAAGGGACCTTGGAGATCTTCTAATCCAAATCCCTGCTATGATGTCACCCCTAGTCCTTCTTTTTTATTAAACTAGACATACCCAATTTCAGCAACCATTATTTATATGTTTTAGTCTCCAGTCCCATAAACATTGCTTGAACCAGCAGCATTTTCAGCTTCTGGGACACCTGAGATACTAGAACAACTAGTTAAATGTTTTAAAACTGGAAAAAAAAACCCTTCCATTATTTTTTAGAGATATTTATTATCAACATATCTATTTGATATGCAAAAATTAAGTGATGTGCAGAATAAAGGTTCCTATATTGCCTAGGCAATGGGAGTATGTCTTAACTTCTATTGCAAGAGTGTCAATGGATCTCAAATTACAATTTTACAAGAACAAAATTAGAATTTATTGGATTCCATTATGCCTGTATAGAAAAGGATTGTTTAAGACAATATTTTGTTAGAGATGTAAGAAGGATAATGCTTCCTTAAATCATGTTTTTACAATGTCCTATACTTACTATATTTTGCAAGAAACCATAGTAATATATAAATGTATATAAAGGGGGTGTGATGGCTCAACAGTTAAAGACACTGAGCTTGTCAGCTGAAAAGCTGACAGCCCAGGTTCAAGGCCTGACAATCTAGCAGTACGAAAGCATGCAAATGCAAGTAGATAGATAGGTACCACTTCATTGGGAAGGTAACAGCATTCTGTGCACTTTGGTCAGAGATGGGCTGATGCTGTTTCGCACTGGTTCTGGCAGACCGCTTGTTAAGATTAGGTGCAGTCTGGCAAACCGGCAAATCTCACCAGTGGCTGGAGCTGCTCCTGTCTGGTTTTCGGCCTGGTTTTTGGGCAATTTTCTGTCTGTTTTGGGAGCATTTTTAGTCCATTTTTGGCTGTTTTTAGGGCCAGAAATGGTCTGAAAATGGCCTGAAAATAACCTGAAAAACAGACTGAACGTCAGCCTGAAAATGGCCTGAAAATGGCCCCCAAAACAGCCTGAAAATGGCCCAAAAACAGGCTGAAAAATGGGCGGGGGCAGGGCCAGCCAGTGGTGGGATTAGCTCCAACTGGCTGAATCCTACCTGTTCCTTTGAGGTGAGTGGCCAGGAGGCGGGGCTGGGTGTGATGAGTGATATCACCTACCCAGTCACATGACCAACTGGCCATGTCTACCCAGCCAGAGAACCGATTGTTAAAAAATTTGCAGCCCACCACTGACTTCGGTGTATAGTCGTGCTGGCCACATGACCACAGAAGTGTCTTCGGACAATGCTGGCTTCCTTGGCTAAGAAATGTAGATGAGCACCACTCCCTTGAGTGGGACAATACTGGTCAGGGGAAACCTTTAAATGTGACTATGACAAAAGCTAAAATTTCAGAGGATAACAATCTCTTGAATTACATACCTGGTACATGGAATTTAACAACTGGGAATGTAAATGAATTCTCTGTGCCCTTGCTATAGCTAAAAGACCTATATTGCAAAATTTGAAAGATATATGTATGGCCCCATTTTCTCAGTAGATTGAAGAGTTGATTTCATTTGCTTTTTATGAGCAGATTGTCTACAGACATAGACTTTGTGTGGATAAATATAATGAAATTTGGGATTCATTTATACAAAACAGAGTTGGTTCAAAAAGTATGATAGTTGTACAGTATAAGTGCATGTGATTCATTATATAATTATATATAGAATTGTAACTGTTTACTGTGGCAAATATTCATCTTAATCACAGAAATGCTTTACAACAGTTATATCTCCTTTCCTCTTAACATAACTTTTTAACATTACTTCAAGTTCTAAAATAATCATTTTGAAATAATGTACAATTCACATTTGTCGTATAACACCCAAGTGTTTTCCTTCTGTGGAGTACAGAATTCATTCAAAAAATGAAAAGATCCATTTAAAGCAGATACACCAGAAATATATTATTTTGTAAGGAAAATCCATTGTGAATGCTAATTAACTTGATGAAACAGTGCTACAAAACTTCATTGGTTTTTTTTAAGTATAATTAAATGGTAAACTTTAATTTTAATTTTTTAAAAAGGAGGACAAATTAAGCCCCAAACTACGCGCCAAAAATTCTTTCAACTGGAGAACTGCTGCCAATTTGCATTCTGTAATTTAGGTTATAAGTAAAATTTGCATTTAAATAATATGAGCATGACTTCAGGAAGACAAATTACTCATATTTATGTCGGAAAGTTTAAGGCAAGTTAAGAACCATACAAAAAACACTCAAGCAGATGTTGAGACCTCTCTGTTTTTCGATGCACTCACCCATTTCTTCTGGTAAGGTACTTAAATCTTCTAATGCTATCTTTGAAAAATATAGTAGCATACAAGCATCCGGAATTTCTTATGCTGTATCACCCACCCAAGAAATGGAAAGTACACCAGAATTCAGCAAGGCTGTGCAATACAAATCAGTGTGCAAGAATCAAGCATCTAGTGCCATAAGTCAGAACTACTTGGATAATTAGCAAATCAAAGATCAATTTGATCCAGCTTTCTGTTCATAATAGTAATGAGAAGCAGCTTTGATGTTTACAAGTAGGACATTACAAGCCTTCCCATCTTTGTACCCAAGAGTCATCCTTTTTCTCAACTAAAAAATCCACTTATTTTTGCTTGATTTAGCTTTTCCAGCCTGGAGCCGGAGTAAAATATTTTGTGCTTCCCTAAACCCATGTCTCTGCTATCTAGGATGATGCTCCTATTTCTATTATAAGCACTGCAATATGCAACAGAAAGCCTGTCAGCCACAAGCATACTTTTAAATAGAACAAGTGATTGTATAACCTCATATTTTGTTTCTTTTCATAATTTCTGACAGCTAAATTATTAATCTTTTCAACTAATTTATACTTATGATAGAGGCAATTACACCCTTAGAGATGTAAAAACTTTTTTTTTTGAAAAATGGGATACGTAATAGCAGTTCTGAAATCCATATTTAGGTAAGTAATTGCATAATTATGCAGATGCTGACAAGCCTTAGCAAAAGACACTGGGTATTTCATGGCTGGAAATTCACGCACCTGTGTAATATTCTGCTGTTCTGCTGCAATGGCATGAAGAATATTCCAAGAAGCATGGCCAAAAATAAACCAAGAGGGTGTTGGTCCTCAGAATCCCACTAAAGAATAAAGCAAAGGGATAGATTCATATTCCAAGAGTGTTCCAGGAACAGTCTAATGGCCATTAGGTGTAGGAGCAGGGATAGAAACAGACCTTTTCTGTTGGCTCTGAACCTGCCTTCACCTGTGTTCCTTGAGCATTAATATTGCTTTGGTCTCAACTTCTGAATCAAATCTGGAATATCAGCTTTTGGTAGATTTGGACTATTGGCTCCACACCTGAACTATGGTACTTGAAAATGGCCACTGTCCTAGAGAATCTGAGTCTGGATAGCCTCAAAAAACTTCATTATCTGATGAAAACTCTTGCTAGTGGAGGCATGACATGAGTTCATATTCTTTAACATATGATAGGAATTGAGGAAAGAGGGATTTATATTGGCTTTTGAGACATCAATAACCTGCTCAATTACATTACGCAAGCAATTATCAGACCCATGGAAGAATCAGAGTTATGACAGAATATTTGCTACGCATCCAGAAACATCAGGTTTTTTGACATATTCAGGTCAGATTGAAAACCTGTCTGGATTATTGGAATGCTGTTAAGTAGTTTAGTAGTCAGACTATTCAAATATAGCATATTTACATATTGTCATTTCCCAGTAATGAAAATATCAACAGCAACACAGGAACTGCCTTTTTCATCTTTCTCTCCTGCTCTCTATCATCTAGGAGACACCAGAGGGCCTAAGCAAGAAACATTTTTTGACTTGGCATTTCTTACCCTGCCAAGTTATCAATACTTTGGGTGATTTGCCTTCTTAGGTCAGTTGTCAAGAATTTTCTTTTGGGGCAAGCCCTTTTCAATGGGATGTAGATTTATGGTATTTTGATAAAATACTTTATTGCTTTTTATTGTGATGGCATTGGTATTCAATTTTTCTTTTTTTATGAGTGGAGGATCAGAAAGTAAGCTATAAATCACCAAATAAATAAATTTGTTGGCTGGGAAATAGCAATATTTGCCTTGTTGAGACCAGTTATTCTGCATGTTATGCCATGCAGGTACTGGTTGTGCTACCTGCAGGTATGATTTAATGTGGGACTTTTACACAGGTATCAAAAGCCCCATCACTTATCCAGCATATCTTTTTTTTTTTTAAATCACTTTTTGTGGGCTCAATAGAGTTCCGAATAAATAATTTTCTATTTTCTGTTCATTTATTTCTGCATTTCCAAATGTAACTAGGGGAGACATAGCTACAATTGTTTTAGTGTTGACACCTAGTGACTGCCTGGACAAGTCCTTACACTCTGCATCATGTTAAAAAGTTGTCTCACAGGAACAAGAGTATGTTCCCTTCTAGAGTGGATACTTCCCTTATAAATACTTAAAAAGGATATACTTTATTCCTTTGCCATCTATACATTCCCATAGTATCCAGTCTCCATCTTTCCCAAGACTGCTACACTTGGAGATGGTAACTATTGCCAGGATTGTAGCAAGTCCTGTTCAGATGTCTTTGGAGATTCTCAGTCATCCACATCATGGTTGTCCTGGAGGTGCTTTTTCAAGAGGCAACTGGACTTTCTGGTTTTTCTTTGAAGACGTTTTGCTTCTCATCCAAGAAGCTCCTTCAGCTTCTTGGATGAGAAGCGAAAGGTCT
>JANHFL010003090.1:286048-307282 GCA_032468155.1 Oxyrhabdium leporinum
TATTCTATTCTATTCTATTCTATTCTATTCTATTCCATTCCATTCCATTCCATTCCATTCCATTCCATTCCATTCCACTCCACTCTACTCTAAAAAGGACAGCTTTCTGGATCTTAATAGGAGGAGAGAAAACATTGAAGGAAGGATGAAAGGAAGGTGTAACACCTCAGATAAATCAAGTGGACTCCCGCGAGGTGAGAACATATCTCCCCCAGCCAGAAGCTGACATGTCCGGAGATTTAAACTGATTAACTTTGGGCTTCTTTCACTCCCTCAGACCTCGAGCCTTGCTGGCTACAAGTTGAAGTAGACAAAGAGACTATTTCAGCGGTCGCTCTCGTTCTCCTCCAAAATATCACTTTTATCCCAGTAAATAATACCAGCCATTGTCTGTTCCAGAGCCTCTCCCTCCCTCTGCTCAAATCACCTCAAGACATTCTTAGTGTCTGTTGTAATTCCATCAATAACTCAGCCTGGGATAAATCTGGACAGTTCATCACTCTTGACGGGATTCAGATTTCCAACTACGATCCTCTCCACTTCAAACTGTCTTGGAAAGAAAAGCAAATCTTGTAAAAAGGCTATTGAGGATGACGAAGGAAAGCACGTCCCCCTTCTAAAACCACAGAGCACGGATCTATTTTTTTTTTCTTTTTCTTTTTAGGGAGAAACAAACGAACGCCTGATTTAAAATAAAAAGAGAGTGGGGTTCCAATGACTGCAGATTCGATTGCCGAGTTTCCAAATTTTCACCTTTGCATATTTAATTGTTTGGTTAAGTCTCAGGAATGTAGTGTGCTCAGCACGGCCTAGAGTTACCCAACCGGCTCTCTTCATCTCACTGGCAGCATTCCAAGGATTTTAAGAAATATTTGACGGATCAACTTCCAACAGAAGCTGGGGAACTCTAGGAAAAAGAAATAGAAATACCCTCAACCAAACCAGTATCTAAAGTTGTTCCAGCAATCAGTCAAGCTAAGACAGAAGGTTTTCCAAGTCACTGTTTCTTTCAGATTCTCCCCAAAATTCAGCTCTGGTTCTTTCTTGAAGGGTCCCATCAGAAGGAATTCTGTGACTGTTGAATTGCTTTTTACTCTCTTTTGCTTCTGAGCTTCCAGTAGACTTTAGAACCAACGAGTAGCTCAGATCTTTCCTTTCTTGGGTAAGATGGCCTTCCTCAAATTGTTGAGTTAGACATCGGCTGCAGTGACATCGCAGCACTTCAGCTTGCTGATTTGATGACAGAAGATGACCTCTGGTGATTTGGAAGGCCACCAGCAAAATAGGGAAGGAGGATCTTGACACTGCCAAGGGTTCTTCCAGAGCTTCTTAGGAAGACCTACCTGGTAGAACCACCTCCGGGTGAGCAAAACAACTGGATTGGTTTCAAAGTACATTTCAGAATCTCTTAATTTGGAAGCTTCCAACTCTTCTTAAGAGTCCCCGAAGGAAGCATAACAGCTCCGGTGAAGGAACACTGCGATATGGGATTCAAATCTGAATCCGATGGGTACCTTCGTGCCAACCACCTGAACCGAGCCAACCGTTGGAAGAAAATTGTTCTGAGTTTTCAAACCAAGTTCAGAAACCCGTCAGAACCAGCTGACACAGCCTCATCTTAAAAAAAGTCACACGCCAGCTATATCCCTCCTCCTCCTCTTGATTTACGACCACAACTGAGCCCAAAATGTACCCAGCTAAGCGAGACAGTTGTTGTGGGAGTTTTGCCCCCATTTTTTACAACCTTCCTTGCCACGGTTGTTATGTGAATCATTGTGGTCGTTAAATGAATCTGGCTTCCCCATTAACCTTTGCTTGTCAGAAGATCGGAAATCGTCACAGATCATCATAAATCCGAGTCAGTTACCAAGCGCCTGAAATTTGATCGCCCGGCTGTTGGGATGCTTGCAGCAGTGAGAAAAGTGTGAAGAACATTTATGGTTGTTCCAAAAGCTGGAAGGTAGTCTGGTGATCATGCGTTGGTTTCTACAAAGATAGCATCTTGCAAACATGCGTAAACAGGGTCTTAAACAAGTCAATTTGTATTCCAGTCTTTTCAGGTGTTGTACAATGAACAGTAGGTGTCATGTATGCATGGTTGCCAGAACAAAATGAGAGTTCTTTGGTTATCCTGGCCAGCATTTGCCTCCTCCAGGGGAAGTGTTAGGAAAACATCAGAGTAAGTATACTTGTGCCTTCCAACTAATTAGAACCTCTGAGCTGGAATTCTATAACCAAATGAGAAACTAGAAGTGAAGAGAGTAGCTCTTCACCGATTTTCCATCGGGAATGAAGTGTGGGGACTGTACATAATCCCTTAATCAATGCATCTTTCTTATTTGCTTAAGTATCGTTGATACCAAAAGAAGAGAGTGTTTGTTGCTCAGGGTTGAACTGTGGGGGCCTTGCTGCTCTCTGAGATTGGTGGTGTTCTTGCAAATGCTTCACGACCCATTCAAGTAACATCATCAGTGCTAGAAGGGAGTAGGGTTTGCAGAATAGAGGAGGAGGAGGAGGAGGAGGAGAGCAACTGTGGGATCCGTGGTGCTCTCTGAGCTTGGTTACTTTCTTGCAGATGTTTCATGACCCATCTATGCAACATCATCAGTGCTAGCAGGGAGTAGGGCTTGCAGAGTAGAGGAGGAGGAGGAAGGCAGTGAGATACTTAGTGCTTTCTAAGCTTGGTAGTTTTCTCTGAAGACTTTGAGCCAACCAACCAGCAGCCTTGGCAGGAGAAAGAGACACCATTGGTAGAAGGAGCACTCCATGGAAGTGAAATGCTGGGGGGAAAAAAGGTGATCTTTGAAGCCCTACAGTCTTCCAAGAGACTTTCACTCTTTGTAGGGGGTTGGCCATCATTGATAAAGTTCCTGGAATAGTCATAGTCATTATTATGGATCCTTCTTCTCCATAATAACACAATCGTAGCTCGATTGGCTCAGGAAAACATCCCTTGAGAGGACGTTGAAATTTGTTAAAGCGAGTGTTCTTTGGAGCTGAGGGACCGTTGTTTGGTTTTCAGTATCTTCTTGGCCTTCAAAAGATTACTAATATTTCTGGATAGGACAGATTGGACCGAACTGGGCTTCCAAATCTTCAATGTGTTCCTTGAGTGTTGTAAGCTCTGGATGTAGCCTTGGGAACATCCTTGCACTGCATTGATATTTTTGCATTGATGTCCTTCCATGTTGATTCATGATTGTTTGCGATGAGCAAAGAACCCCAGCCTCCTTCTGCTGGAACTCATAAGAAGACATAATGTACTTGTGTGGCGCCAATCACAAGCCAGAGACAGGGAGTGTCTGTAGAAACAGCGCTTGTCTATGTTCAAAGTGGCCAAACCAGCCACCATTCAGGTTGGATAAGCTGGCTTTCCAGCATCTGAAAGGAAAAATCTGCAAATGGATTTGGTCACACCTTGATTACATGTTTTCCATGGGATGAAGAGAGATAGCTCCAGGTAATGGTGAATTGCCAAGCCAAGCCGAGCTGTGCACAAGGTTTCCCAACTCTTGGGATCTTCAAAGGAGACCATTTGTGACTTATCTGCTCCCCGTTGAAAAAGAGGTGGGGCTACAGGATCGTTTTCTAAGCCCTGAAACTTCCCACAAGTGGAGCTACAGCAGAGGTGGGACCTTGTTCTCTAGAGGCTGATGGACACCACACTTGGGTTCCTCTAAAATCCTTCCTCTGCTTGACTTTTCAATATTAGTTGAGTTCAAAACAAATGAACCGGAGCTGGCCTCCTTTACTTCAAAGCCTCTGGACTCATCTTTATCAATTTGAAAAAAAAAAAAGAGAGAGATTCTGGGTCCCATTTGAGTCCCAGAGAACTTTCTTGGAATTAAAAACAAAGAGTGGATGGTTGCAAGCCATCGCTTTGTTTTGAAGGGGGTCCACCTGTCCAGATATAAGACAAGGATACATAGGGTGGTGGTGGTGGTGGAAAGCGTCTTAGGAGTTAAAAGTGGTTTTGATTGATTCTATTATTTTAATTTAATTTGGCAGGACCCTGGAAGCATCGTGTTGACATCCTGAAGGTATTTTCAAGAGTTAAGGATGTTTAACATACATTGTCACTGCTACTTAAGGGTTATTTTCTCTCCCTCTTTCCCTCCTCTCTCTTTCTCCCCCTCCTTCTTTCTGTCATTAAGCTGTGGGTGACCCCGCTTTGCAATAAGAATGCGTTACCATAGAAACGCCAAGATACCCAGGAAGGCTAAGCTTTGCTTGCTGCTCCCATCACTCAAGGGAAAGAAAAAAAGGGAGGAAAAGTCCAGGACTCAAAAATTAATCAATCTAACATTAACTTTGACTAATGATTTTTCTCGCTTTTATTCTCAGTTGCCTGGCATTCGGGCTGGTTTCCTGAGCACGGATTGAATTATTGATGCCTTCTTAATACTGTTTTAAAATGACTGCAAAAGCATTATTAACTACGCCAATCTTACGATATGGAAAGCGACCTAACATAGCATCGGACCTTGGTCCAGTTAGACAATTTATTCAGACAGCCACCTAAAATTATCCCTTCAATCTGGGGGGGAGGGGGGAAACCAGACACTCCCCTTGAAAAAGGAGAAGGTGCATTTTGGCTCCGCCCTCCCCCCCCTCCCCGAAATTAAATTAATCCAAGATTTTGGTAGCGGTGATTGGGATTGGCTTACTTGACTGATAGCCAAGAGATAATATTCTTCTTCTTCCTTTTCACTCTGGCCAAGTTATGGATTATTGATAAATATCAATGGACATTTTGGATTGTGGGGTCCTTGGTACTCTCTGGGCTCGGTTGTTTTCTTGCAGACATTTCATCACCAAACTAGGTAACAATTCCAACGAATTAAGTCATTTCTTCTGGTCACTCACTCCATCCAAGCAGAATTATTCCAGTCACTTGATGGTGCAGTGGTTAGAATGCAGGATTGCAGGCTAACTCTGCCCACAGTTCCGAGTTCGGTCCTGACCGGCTGAAGGTTGATTCAGCCTTCCGTCCTTCCAAGGTGAATAAAACGAGGAGACTGCTGGGGGCAAGATGCCGACATTATAAACCGCTCAGAGATTGCTGTAAAGCACTAGAGAGCGGTATATATGCAAGTCTAGATTCTGTTGCTATCATCCTGATCCAGTATTTGAGGGGCTGCCACAAAGAAGAGGGGGTTCAACTTATTTTCCAAAGCAAGCAGCAAGCAGGAAAGAATGGATGGAAACTAATAAAAGAGAGAATCAACCTGGAATGAAGGAGAAACATCCTAACAGGGAGACCCAGTGGAGCATCTTGCCTTCAGAAGTTGTGGGTTCTCCACCATTTGAGAAGAGACTGGGCAGCCACCTGGGATGGTATAGGGCTTTCTGCTTGAGCAGGGGGCTGGACTAGAAGACCTCCCAAAGTCCCTTCCTGTTCTGTTCCGATTGATTGATTCCTGTTCATTTTAACTTGTTTCAGTTTGGTTTCCCACCCAGCTCGCTCAGCACCTGTCCACCTGGAAGCATTCTCCTCCTTTCGCAGAAGAATTGGGCAGTTGAACTCGGTTCTTCCTTCTCCACGTTTTTTTTTTTCATCACAGCAGTCACTTCTGATCATCAAGGCCTTTGGGGGGGGGGGGAAGGAACCAAGGTGCATTTGTCTATCGGTGGGTGATGCGGTCTCCCAAAAATGCCTCCGGCGGGGATCAGTTTACAAGGTTTTGCACACCCTGATGAACCCAGGCTGCAGCATCAAAGGATGGGCCAAGGGTGGCCTCTTCTCAGCACAAAAATACGGTCATTGTTTCAATCAGCTCTTGAGTGACTACAAAGGGATGCCAAAGAAATGGCTAACAGAGCGAACGTGGGCATAGCCTAGAGGGGAGACAGAGCTGTGGAATTGCAGTATTAGCTCCTGACCTTCTCACGTCTGTAGTTGCAGAAACGAAAGCATTTTTTGACCCCCCCAAAAATAAAAATAAAAATAAAAAAAACAAGCTCAGGATTTCTCTTCGAGAAATTCATTGTCCAGATGTTTACCAGCATTGGACACCGGGCGTAGCTGCCACTGGGAAGTGAAGCTAAAGCATGTGGCACATCCGGACAAATTCCCTTTGGGAACTTTGCAGGAATTGGGTAGGCCTAGTTTGATGAAAAGAAGGACTAGGGGATGACACGATAGCAGTCTTCCAATATTTAAGGGGCTGCCCCAAAGAAGAGGGGGGGTCAACCTCTCCTCCAAAGCACCTGAAGGCGGGACGAGAAGCAACGGATGGAAAAAAGAGAGAATTAACTTAGAACTAAGGAGAAATTTCCAGACAGTGAGAAGAATTCATCAGTGGAACGAATGGCCTCCAGAAGTCGTGGGAGATCCAACTTGTTTTTAGGTAAGAGACTGGACAGCCATTTGCCTGAATTGCTGTAGGTTTTCCTGTTTGAGGGGTGGGGTGGGGGGTTGGACTAGAAGACCTCCAAGGTCCTTTCCAACTCTGTTGTTCTGTTATTCTAAAATCTCCCAAATGGTGAAAAAGAGAAGATTCTGGATTAGGAGAATGTGTTTGTAGCTGGGGGTTATTTGTGCTTTTTATACTTTTCTTTTCTTTTTTTAAATCTAAGTTTGCTTTTCTTTTTTGCCTCTTTTTCTTTTGGCTGGTATCTTTGATTTTGGCAGCTGTGTGGTTTGTTATAACAAATGAAGAATGTCATATCAATGTAGGAACAAATAAGCTACCTTTCACCTAAGCTCTTGAGAGTCAGAGCTACCTCTGCTTACTCTCCTCTGCTGGGCTTCCTCCTCCTCCTCCTCTCCACAAACTCCGCACCCTTCTATCATTGATGATGTTCCCTAGTTGGGCAATGAAATGTCTGCAAGAAAACAAGCAAGCTCAGAGAGCACCAAGGGCCACTTACCAGAACAGGAGGCAGGGAGAGAAAGGAGAATGCAAGATGAGACCAACTCCGTTAAATTATTTTCTTCATACATATGTGCAAGATTGCTTTCAGTTTTCTAAGATTAGTTTTTTAGAAAAAAATTTTTTAGACTTTTTAGATATGTGGGTGGCTGATCCATTGTCCACAGCTTCTCTTCTGTACTCCTACAGACTGCCTAGTTTGCATTGCTGACTTCTGGGAACAAGAGTTCCTGCCAATTTTGGGAAAGAAACAAGAAAACAGATATGGCAAACCTGCATTAGGCTTTGATTTCACTGAGAACGTACACATCTCCCACCAAAACCTCACACAAACCACATAAAATAAGTTCCCCGACTGAGGCTTTATTGACATCATTTAGAAACCTACTAGGGTTTAATGTTTTTATTACAATAATGCATTTTGACTACTTATGAAATATCACAACCATTATTTTTTAAATATTGTCTTCATATGCACTCTCTTTTGCTAACTTTAATTTCCAGTTTAAAAAATATTATAATGTTGTGCTTGAATGATACTTGGATAGGCAGTGCTAATTTTTTGTACTTATTTTTGTTAGTCTGACTTTTGGAAAGAAGAGCACTATGAATGAATACAGAGATAGGGTAAGTTAAGGTAATAAAAAGCTACAGAAAAACGGGTGTTTCTTTGTAGCTTTCTCTCACACTTAGGTTTTTATCTTTAGTGCACCAGCATGTTCCAGCACTCCTATCTCAATGTCTGCATAAAAGTTGGAAAAGCTGGCCAACTGAGATAGGGCTTCTGTGGAGACAACTCTTCTTGGTTTTAAGCTTTTTAGTAAGGGTAGGGGAACTGTCCATGCTTCATTGCTGGAGATGAGTTTACGCATTTCAAAGAATAAAAATGAAGAGAATAAAAATCCTGATTAGATCCTTTCAAAAGTGTTACATAAGCATAGATAGGAATGTCCGAACTGCTAACTCTGTGATATTTCAGAAAAGCAATGGTAATCTATTGGGGAAAAAATGCAGGGGCAGTGGCTTAACTATTGTAATTATTCTATGAGAACTTTCAATATAGCATGAAAATAGTGATGTGAAGGAAAATTGTTTGGATTCCCCTCCCCCCCACCTATTTGATAAAACTTAATTCACAGATTATTTCAAAGGAGTATTTTGGAGAAATGTTGATCGCTGATGTAGCTTTTTTGCACTTATTTTATAAGGGGTCTGGAGATTGAGTAAATACCCCTCCATTTATTGTACAATTGTTTTTCCCAAGTCTGCAACCAGTTCCCCTTTATTTCTAAGGGACAATATAATGAAATTATTTTTTCATTGTGGTCTAATGAGCATGAGATATGCAATTGAGAAATTTTAGAGTTTTCTTATTTCTCATGGAGAACTTTGAAGAAATTAATCATCAGTATTTTATAGAGAATTTTGAAAGTTATGTGCTCTTCTCTCAACCCTTATATTACTTTCTTGAGTTGTGCAAATCAGGTTAAATCTCACTAGAATGATGGATCTCTGAATTGGATTGTTGAACTCAGTTGATTCAATCTGAAAGATCTGATCTGGGAAAAACTCTTCTGTTTAGGAGAAAAGGTCATTACATTGGCAGATGAATTCAAATTGATTCATCTGTTTTATCAGACCTGATTATGTGATTTGAAAAACTGATTGAATTTAGAAATTATATTGTTACTTTGTATTATATTGTTATAATACCAGATGTATATGGATAACATTTTCATCTTGTATTTGTTTGTAGTTTAGTGTTCTGTACTCAGATTGTAAAAATAAAGGAGACATTCAGTACCTTACAAAAACATTCATGTTTGTATTAATACAGAACCATCTGTGCTCATGAAATCTTTAGAAGGTTAAACAGGCAAACATAGATAGCCTTCCTCCCTCAAGAATGTGACTCATCTAATGCTCCACAACTGCTGTTTTCTTGCCTTATTGCACCACTTACCTCCATCTCTGTAGTCCCACTCCTGAATCTGATCCAGAAACTCCTTCTTACAAAGGCTATTGGGCAGGAAGTGAAACAAGAGAAGAAGTGGGAGAGCACCTATGATGGGCTTGGTCAGAACTTTCATCTTCTAGGTCAAGAAAATATAATCCAATTCTGAGTTTCTTCTAAAAGGAAAAGAAAGCTAATTCAAAGAAGCAGAAATTAACACAATATAATTTAAATGTCTATGGAGATTCTCAGTCATCCAGGTCATGGTTGTCCCAAATGTGCTTTTTCAAGAGACAACTGGACTTTCTTGTTTTTCTTTGAAGATGTTTCGCTTCTCATCCAACAACCTTCTTCAGCTCTGAAGAAGTTTCTTGGATGAGAAGCGAAACATCTTCAAAGAAAAACAAAGTCCAGTTGCCTCTTGAAAAAGCACTTTTGGGACAACACAATATAAGCCCTTGCTAGGCTATACAGTTATATTCAAAACATGAGGAATTACATTTTTGGATAATTTTACCTTTGAAAATAATAGCAAGTTGTAGAGATTACTAAGGAGAGAATGAATGAAACTCCATTAAAACCTGCTACTGTACATGATGCCAAATGTAATTTCTCCAGCCTTATAATTTTGCCCAATTTAGTGAAATTTGATCTTACTGGATAAAGGTCATTAGACAATTGACATATTAGTAACATAGTGACACTTTGTTCTGTTAGTTTTCACAAATATGGCTTTAAAGAAAGATGTATGTGGCTCATGTATGTAAGTCTTCCCATTTCTTAACTTCCTTGGAACCAATACAACAATCTGTGTCCTAATAAGGAACTAATACAATTGCAAGGGAAGGTTAATCCTTCCCTATTTCTTTTTGGTTGGCACAATTATTGGTTAGAAGGCTAAGTGCCACCCCATCTCTAATCATATCCTGCTTTTCTGGTTCACTGCAATGAGTCAAAGACTAGACTCTGAGAGAAGTAAGCCAAAAGCCAGCATTCTCAGGTTAAAACTGACAGTTATACACCAAATACTGCTCTCTTTCAGGGTCACCAAACACAACAGAAAGACTGATGGGCACAGTCTGAGATAGACATTTTGTACTGATATCTCAATGATGTACACAAGTATGTAAAGATGGAGCTTGCATCATGAAATAGTCTCTTATGCTTTGGAAGAAGTCAATTCTTTTCAAGATCAGGACGTTCCCAAACACTATTGTAACACTAAATTCCAGATGATCTTTTACTGTTTTTCCTCCAATGGATTAGCATAATTGTGGCTGTGAAAATGGCTACTGATCATTATTGCATCTCACATTTGACTTTTGTTGAGCTGGGTATACAGTACAGCTGGTCACAAGTAGTGGCAGACCCAGCCAGCCTTAGCCATCTTGAAAATGCTGAGCATCTGATTATAATTAAATAAGAATTACGAAGAAATCCCCAGACTTTAGGTTGTATTGGGAAGCTAGGAAACTATCCAAAACTATGGCAATCCAAAACAGTTGGATGGCCATCTGTGTTTATATAGGTTCCATGAGTTGAACTGTGACCAATTTTACATTATTATGTATATCTGATGATTGCTATAATGAGGGCTTCTAACAGTTAGTAAGCAATTGTGCTAATTCTGTTAGTTCTGTTAAATTGCAGAGGATTAAAAGAAGCCCCAGTACTCTTAGGATTACTGGTAATAATCACAAGGTTTATATCATTATAAACTAAGTTCTCATATGAGAAATGAAAAAGTAGATATTTCACGTAAAATTCATGTGTCAATTACTTATGGTAAGCTTTGAAAAACTTCTCTTCTGAATACTCTTAGGAATTATTGGGAATTGACTCAAATATGAACAAAGGTGAGCACTTTTCTAAATTGGGGAGTGAAGCTATAGTTTAAGAAGATTTAATACTCAATGGAACATTAAAATTTATTTCATGCTTTCCCATCCCACAAGTACACGGTGAAAGTTTCAGTTTTTACCACCTTTCTGGTATTATGACATTTTTTTCCATCAACAATCGTATCTCCTTCTCCCCAGCCTTTAGCATATATTCATGCCTGAAATGTACTTTAAATAATTACAGAAAATAAGTGAGTTAAAAAAAGTTTTGGAAATTTTATTATTGACAAATGCTTAAGTATGCAATGTGTCTTTGATCCTAATGTCAGACTTTGAGGAAGATTAAGTGAAAGCAGGTACCATGATCTCTGAAATAAAAATTGCACAGTGGCTTACAAGTTGCCCCCCAAATGTTGTTGGTAACATTATACAGGAGGAGTTATATAGCAATATTTTTTCACAGCAAGATTTGTGAACATTTCTCTCATGTGAAATATGAACAGGCTCACTGATTTTCTACAAGCTGCTGAAGATTTTTCTTAATCTATTTGTTGAACAGTGCTATATTTCACTATATTTCATCCTTAGTGACTTTCTCTGCCAATTTTTATTAATAATTGAAAATTCTTCTTTCTAAATAAACTGCTACTCCTTTTTATATTAAATTGGTAATGAAAATGCCTGATCATTTTCTCCCAGCAGACAGATCAAAGTTTATTATATCAAAAGGTTGAAATTGTAACACAAATCTCATAGGTCAAATAAATGAAAATGGAGGCAATCTAACAGCTCCCATCCCTTTACTGACTCAGTCCTATGAGATAAAATATCTCAAATCTTTCTCCGTTGAGGATATAAAAGGCAGAAATAATCTCTCTCATATCTGGAAATTGACTGTAGGTTCTATAAAATGTAAATGGTAAACCTTCAAACAAAAACTCCACATATTACATTTTCAGGGCCTTGTGAGACCAATCTTCCTCTCTAATCTCTTTGTAACAATATACTTTCAATTTCTGTTGATCATACCTGGTTAGGTATTGCATTTGGATTACTATGCTGTTTTCCTTCTTTACTATTTATACTTTAAAATTGAAGACTTTAAAAAATTGTATTTGTCTTATTTTGCAGTCTTCTTCAGATAGTTGAGTATGACTCCATTTATGACATCACAAAGAGAGACATAGCTGTTAGTGAATGGAAACAAAGTCATAACCAGAAGCTAACAAGGGTTTGTTAAAAACAGATCATGCCAGATAAATCTTATTGCATTCTTTGACAATGTGCCAAAATTAGTGGACCTGAAAAATGCTGTGGATATAATTTACTTGGACTTCAGTAAGGCATTTGATAAAATAGACCACAACCTATTACTTGATAAGATATAAAAATGTTGATTAGATAGCATCGCCACCAGATGGATTCATAACTGGCTGACCAACTGCACTTAATGTGTTATCCTTAATGGAACTGCATCTACATGGAGGGAAGTATGCAGTGGGATACCCCAAGGCTCTGTCTAATGCCCAGTACTCTTCAATATCTTCATCAATGATTTAGACAAGGAAATAGACAGGAGAGCCGGTGTGCCAGATGCACTGCTGCCACCCAGGAGGAAAAGAGAGAGAGGAGGCACTGCGAGAGAGCCCATTTCTCACGGTCTTCTCCCGGGTGGTGGCGGCACGTTCAGCTCACCAAATCTGGCCTGCTGATCTCGGCCGATGAGAGAGAGAGAGAGAGAGAGAGAGAGAGAGAGAGAGAGAGAGAGAGAGAGAGAGAGAGAGAGAATGACTGAGCGTGTGCCTGTCAGTTGGCTTCCAGCGCCAGAGATGGTGGGGAACGGAAGCAGCCAGGCTGCTGTTGCCATTGGGGTGCGTGGAGCAAGATGGGGCTCCTCTTGCCATCTTACCTGACTTCCAGCTCCGTCACATTTTTGCCATTGTGTCCAGGGAAACAAGTTTGTGGGACTACTTTAAAAAAAACACTTTTCGCGAGTTCAATCAATTAATTCCAACTTCTTGTGAGAAGTTGTTTTTTTTTTTTTTTTTACAGTAGTCCCACAAACTTGTTTCCCTGCACATAATGGTGAGAAACGCGATGGAGCTGGAAGTCAGGTAAGATGGCAAGAGGAACCCTGTCTTACTCCATGCTTCTCGCTTCTCCCCTGCCCCACTCCTCCCCACTTGCCACCCATCAGCAGGCCAGATTCGGTGAGCTGAACATGCCACTGCTGCCCGGGAGGAGAAGAATGTTAGAAATGGGCTCTCTTGCAGCACCTCCTCTCTCTCTTTTCCTTCTGGGTTGTGGTGGTGGTGCGTCTGGTTCACCGAACCTGGCCTGCTGATCTCGGCCGGCAGCAGCAGAGGCAGCGGCTCTGACCCGATCCTGGCTGGAAATGCTGCGGGCAAGAACTGGCCATACTGATCCCACTTCATGGCTGTGCAGACAGAGCCCACACAAGCTAATGCTCGGAGCTCCAGCGCCAGTCCCCCTCCCCCCAGTCCCAGATCGACAGGGCTAGGGCTGGCAAGAGTGTGCTAGAAACATCTTCAGGTGCCTGAAGAGACAGAACTTCCAGCCCTGCGGGCTGCTGGCTGAGTTTAAGGGGCCGAGCAGCCATGAGGTGATTGCACTCACCACCTCCTGCACCTCAAAAATAATAAGACCTCCCCAAAAATAAGGCCAAGTGCTTATTTTGGGGGTCAAATTTTTGCAGCTTCAAATTTTCTTTTCGTTCCTGGCAGCATTAGCAACTAGACATCCCAAAAACTTTATTCTAGCCGTGCAACAATGATGCTTTTTACTTTGCCTGCTATATTCATTGCTTCTTAGGCTACAGGCCTATGCACATTTACCTAGGAGTGAATGTTAATTCATAGCTGCCTTATATTTATTATAAATATTTTTATTTTTAGATTTTGAAAAATGGATTTTTTTATATGAAATGAAGAAAACAAAGAGGAAAATTAGATAAATTAAAGTTAAATAAATTAAATTCGGGTAAACAAAAGAAGCAATAAAATCCAGACAGATTCAACCCCGCTTATAGCTTCTACAACACAACTTATATATTATTGAGTACATATTGTTAAGCAATAAGTTGCTTTGGAAGGAATAAATAAATGACTGAAATGAGTTAAACTTTATGACTGTTATCCTGCAGATATATGTCAAAAGAGGCATCGTTATTTCATAACATAGATAACCTATATATGTCCAGAATCTAAACACTTATGTACACTAGATCTATTCAAAGATTCTCTCTCTCTCTCTCTCCAACCACTTGAACTACTGCCTTATTTGTAAAAAAGCACATACATTTTCTCATTTTGGCAACTAGACTCATCCAGAGAACTGATAGAAATCTTACAGGTCACATAATACCCCTTGTATATTGGACATTTAACTTATTCCTAGCTGGGTAAGCATGATAGTCTATGTAAAATTTACCTGGATCTCACAGGACGATGCTCTCAAGAAGTCTCTGTTTCCTCTTCTTCTCTATCACAGGCACTCTTCTATGTTCAGCTGGTAAGTGACGTATCCTATTATGCACTATTGTGCTTCTTATTCCATATGTTTCCCCAAACTGTGTTTAGAGCTTCATCTAATTTCTCCTTACTCAGCTTCCCAATTTATCCATTCAAGCTAAACATATCTTCTCCAGTACAGGGGAATAGCAGAGAACTGAAAATATCATTAACTGGCTTTTTTCAAAGCTACTACTCCTGTCCAGCATCTTCTGATTCATCTTTCTATTTCCTGTTATATCCCCACAATTATTTGGCAGCCCCAATGACGATATAACCCCGTTTGCTGTCCACAGTAGTTTCTACTACTCTGTTGTTTTCCTTTATGGAAGACAAAATTTGTAGCCAACTGCGAATCTGTTCCCAGGATGATCCTGCTGTTTGTCAAAGTAATTCTTTGTTGATTACCTCATTCAGGATATATTATGCCAAAACTTTTTTTTTGTCAAAGTAAATAAGGAAATGAAGGGTTTTTCTGTTTTTTTCTTTTTTTCTTTTTTTGGTCACGCTTTCCCTTACTCTCAAAGTTCCTGGATTGTCAGACTAAACAAAATCATAATTACTCAACAGTTTCATAACAGCACAATCCTAAACATGTTTACTTAGGATTAAATATTATGGAGTTCAGTGAAACTGTAATGAAAGAACTTCCAAAGAAATACGTGCTATGATAAGAAGCAGTTTTTGTGTCTGAGTGTCTGTGTTCTTATTCATCTTTCAAAAGTGAGCTGACAATTCAGAGGTACCATAGAATAAGTCATATATATCAGTGCTTCAAGGTAGACAAATTTAGAAAACAGGAGTTATTAGGAGTCTTGGAATGTACTTTAATATTGTTAAGGTATTGTAACAGAATCTTGAAAAACTGTCAAATATCCCCCCAAAATATCCCCAAAATATCAACTTATATCTAACCCAGTCAAACTGGAGTAGTTTTGAGTTTCTTTTTCTGCTTTATTTTTCCAGGACTCTAATCAATTTTCTCTAATGTCTTGGCACTTTACTCCTCTGAGTCAAACCAACCTTCACATTGCCTTCCCCATCAGAATTACTCTTCCCTCCCATGAGGCAGGTCTAGCAGCTCATCATGATAAATGGAGAAGGGCAAGATGGAATGTCCACCCCACCCCCTATTGCCAAGCAACACCAGATAGAAAGGCTAAAGTGGCAAGAAACAAAGTGTTCATTGTCTAGTGAGTCTAAAGTTCATAGAGTTGGTGCTTGCATGGATATTTCATATGGCATTGTTAGATCAATTGTGATGCATGTGGGATCAGGGATTGTCCTTCCATTGAATTAAATAATCATTCCTCCTTGCATACAGAATTAAAAAACAACAACACTCCACTTTGTATTCCTCTTCCCTGTCTATGAAATTAGACAGGGAGGAGAAGGTGATGAATGTGAGAGACAACTGCTCCTAACATTGGCTATCAGAACTCTCTGTGCAAAAGATGCAACCTGAACACTCCCTGACATCCTATTTTAGTGTTTTGGCAATATTACAATATATTTTCTCTGAGAGGAAGAGGAACATATAAATGCATTTGTGAAACAGTTGTCCATCAGTCACAGAAGAAGGAGGCGAATCAATGTATAGGTGTCCTTAGAGGTCATAAGATCAAGCTTTAATTATGGGTTTGCTGTTGTGATAAGTAAATATTATCCAATTTATCTATTGGTGATCTTCCTGCATTTAGCTTCTTTAGAATGCACTTTGAGGGGTGGAGTTGGCAAAATTTTCAGATTTCAAGATTGTGATAGATGGAAATGGACAGGAAATGTCAATTCAGGTTTGCATGATGGCACATTTGCCAATTTATTTTGTGAGTTAGGAGTATAGGTGAAGCAGGATAGAAATAGCATCTACCAGATCTTATATTGAGCTAGAGACTATCCATTCTGCAAGCGTTTCTGATTCTTGGGGGTCTGTCCTCACTTGCACAAGATGGATGGCTCTCATTAAAACATCCTTCATCTTATTATTGATATGCTGCTTTATTAGCAAATCTTTAATGAGGATACAATAATTCCCTTCAGCAGGGAGAAAGTAAGGTGAGGTAAGAGGGCCTTTTCCCCTTCCACTGAAGCCTGGAGCAATAAAGGTCCTAAAGTAAAGTTCAGCATATCAATTTGCACAAAAGTGGAGATCTGGATGTCTGAATAATGGCTTGGATGAAAAGATATTCCAGTCCTCAAGGTGTTTTGCTCTTGATTAGACATTTAAATTGGCATTCTTAGTTTACATGTTCTGTGAAACAGGAATGATGCTTCTAAAGATGGTAATATCCAGAACATTTTGGAGATCTTTAACCTTTTTAGGTGTCTGCATGTAAATATGGAATGAACTTTTATAGGATCCATCTGCACATTATTTGTAGAAATCTGATACCCCAATAGTCTAAGATAAAAAAACATTTTTCCAGCTTGGTGTACTATTTGTTTTCATGTTGGTGCTGTATCACATTCCTGACTTGAATTGAATATAAAGAAGGGATATCTGAAAAAAAATCTGAATGTCATTCAGATAAATTACTACACAATTGTCCAAAATATCAGAGAATAACTCACTCATGAATCTGGAGAACATGACAAGGCAGGTAAGTACACCACAGGGCATTACTATGCATTCAAATTTGTCACATCAGCTGTCATGATAAATATCCATGTTCCCTTTTCATTCAAATGGCTTTGTAAGATCTTTAAATTTAATGAAAATGCATGTATAGGAGAAGGAGTGCAGAACATGGGAGAAGTTAAAAGAGGGATCAGCCTAGAATCCCTGCATAGCCACAAGCAAATTACATCCCACCTCTCTTGAATTCTGTTGAGCCTTATCTAACCCCAAGCAGGTATTAACTGTTGAGAAGATTTTTGTGCATGGGCATGATTGGCAATAAATCAGTTTAATTGGACCTTCAGGTGTGGACCTGATCTTTTACACCTGACAGATTTCTTTTGAGGTAATCCAGCAAAGAATGGCAGGTAATGGGCCCTAATAATCACAGAGGTTAGAAGTCCGTCATGAACAGTTTTCATAGAAAAATAATCTGTTTAATTAAAATATGTGCAGGTGCAAGAAAGTAAAGAAAGAAAGAATTTTTTTTCTCAGACTGATACAGAAATTATTTTAAAGTAGCTAATTTCTGAATAGTCATGGAATATTGCCTTTTGACTGGGACACGGAGTCCAAGTACATACATCACACCCATTCAACATACATATCCACATGCAAACCTAGTGTTCTAAACAGAAATGCTGGAAGAATAGAGGACTTGGAACCTTCCTTTTCATTCTAACAATCTGCTTTATATTTCTGGGCTCCTGGCTACCATCTGGCAGAATGAGAACCAAACAACCTTGATCAGAATTTCTGTAAGTAAAACCACATGATTTCCCTGGGTTTCTGAACAATCTTGCTTCAGACAGCTAAGTTCATGCTGCCATTTGTAGGCATGTTTGGCTATTGGGAGGTACAAATTTTTCTGGAGACGGTTCCCAATACAATCAATCTTTCCTATTGCTCACAACTGAACTGATGGATGAAGTTATAGGGACACTGTGGTGGGCTTCCAAAGCAGTCTGCAAGAGCCACAAGTATTAAGCCAGAGGATCTAATATTAAAAAAGTAATGTATAATATCAGATTTGAAATAAAAGGAGCTTCCAAAGCCATGATTGTCAAGATGTGTTCCCCTGCTTAATGGGAAACAGCAATTCTTGCTACCAAAACAAAAACCAAGAAAAACAAATAGTTTTAAGAGATGTCCAAACAATAATCTATATCACATGGGTTTCTTACATTGTTTTCATTTCAGAAGGGCAAACACATTGCAGTTTCCTTCATCGCCATTCAGCAAACCAAAATTCCTGCAAACATTTAAAACCTGAACATGTAAGATAAGGAGTACTTAATAAAGCTGTGATGGCAGATGGTTTCATACTGAATAGCAATTTCTATGCTTCTAAAATTTACCTATGTAAAACATTGTTCAGAATATGTATTCTGAAATAACACTGGCTAGAGGCATGACTAAAAGCATGGAAAAGAATAATTAGCAACAATGTTTAGATAGCTTTTCATTAACCTGTATTTTTTCCCAATGAGTGAATTGGATTATATTGGGGAGATATTCATGACATCATTTTATTAATGTATCCTGGGCAACATACTAGAAACCTATAGCTGTTCATAAATTAAACGTAAGAATCTTGTCTTGGGACATATTCTCCAAATCATTAGCCAACTGGCAAAATTTTCAGACTGCAGAAGTTCTTTCTCAAGATTGGATAGATATTATTTTAAACAGAGTTCTCCATGGGAAACAATTGCTCCACCTTTTCCAAATAAAAAGTTGGAAAGTCCTTTGATATCACATTTTTCTATGCTTGATTAATTGACATAATTCATTGATATAATATTCACATACTCTAGATTTTATGTGAGAGCTATCACTATACTGAGGCAGTGAAGCTAGAGAAAATTTTGCATCTTTGCTGCAACAAAATAAAAAGTCCAGGAAGCTATCAAAAAGAAATGGTTTAATTTAGAATCAATGTTTAAAAAACAAATCATTCCCATGTTTTTTAAAAATAACTTTAAAGTGCAGAGATAATAAGTCTTATGATATCTTAATAATCCATACATGGATTTTGGTACAAACTTTTCTGCATAAAGATAGATCTAGGAACACTTTGTTATAAAAATAAACATCCTCTAGGTCCATGATGGCAAACCTCTGGCACGTGTGCCAGAGGTGGCACGCAGAGCCCTCTCCGTGGGCACACGAGCCATCGCCCCAGCTCAGCTCCACTGCACATGCGTGCGCGCTTCCCACTGGCCAGCTAGTCTTCGGGTCTCTGCTGGGTATGCGTGGCGGGTGGGGCTCATGTGGGGAATGCGTGTGCATGTGTGGCGGTGGGGCACATGCACAAGGCATGTGCATGCACAGGGCATGTGTGCGCTTGCACAGGGGTGTGCATACGTGCATGGGATGGGGTGCATACATGGGGATGCTCACGCGTTGCATTTTGCGGGTTTATCACACCCCAAATCCTCCTGGAGAGAGTTTAGATTCCTCTTCTCCTTGCTTGCCTCCATTCCACATAATCCACTCCAATCTTTCCCCATCCACTTCCAGGTTTGTTTAGGGTTTGTTGTTTATTTTGATGCTGCATAAAGGCCTTTGGACACACATTGCCGTAAGATAGCAAAGATGGTATATGATTGCCACAGGGGCAAGATGACTGCTGCTCAGAATGATGGGCTCCATGGAAGCTGTAAAACTCAGGCCAGCCTCCAACTTAACTACCAGTCTGATTGCTCTCCTGCTGCCACTCACTTTTGGCACCTGGGTCCCCAGGTCTTCTGTAACACTTCCCTGGGTTTTCACCACTCCTACAGCTGAGCAGGACAACGCAACTCCCCATCCCCAAAAGATATCAATTACAGTCAAGTCATTATTGTCATTGCCACCAGATCAAAGATTTTCACTGGCTCCACTGTAGTCAAAATGCAGCTAAACTCCATGAGGCTATTGGTGGAGTTTCCACTTAGTGTTAAGCATCTCTACTCCCCTGAGCTACTGCTTGGTTATGTTGTTGCACTATCATTATGCCATCAGTTCCCTCAGTCAGCCTGATCCACACCATCTTTTCTGGCTTTGGTGTCTTTCTTGGTTGCTGATCCATCTGATTCTGCCCAATCATCCTGGAACCCCTCAATGTTGTTATTCTGGGCTTGATAATCCATAACCCTGAGGCTCTACGGAAAGCTATCCAAACAGTAGTTGCAACAGAGAGAAATGAACCTTGTCCTGCCAGAGCAGCAAATGCTCTGGGAACTGAACAGTTGTTCTCTTCAATAGCTGCTGGAGCCTCTTTCCATGTCTGCCAGTGGTACAAACAGAGGTTGAGACCATATATATCCATTCAAGTGACTACACAGCTCCTACAACATGCTTTAACCACAAACTCCCTTATGTTGACGCCATCCCTATTCTATCCTGACACCGTTATGAAAAAGAAAGTTTCTTTTGAGGTCAGATCACTATTGTACTGTTTCTCCAGAGAGCTAAAAAAAATCTGAAGAAGAATTTGCAAGGGCAGCCAAGCTGTTAAAATAGATCTCATTTATAATAATGCAACATTTCCATCCAAGAAGTAATGGTTAGAAACTTGTTAAAGAGAGATCTAACCTAGAAACAAGGATAAATTTTCTGACAGTGAGAACCTCAATGGACTAGCTTGCCTCCCAGAGTACCGAGTGTTCCATCACTGGAGGTTTTCAAAAATAGATCGGACAACCATTTGACATGAATGATATAAGATTTCCTGCCTTGAGCAGGAGGCTGGATTAGGAGACCTCCAAAGTCCCTTCCAGCCCTATAATTTTATGTTTACATATTGCAACTTGCATACACTAAAGTTTTTTTTTAATGGCATTACAGTGCCATTTATCTTTGAAAAGGTATTTTGTGATCCAGGCATCACACATACTCCCATGGATTCTTTCAGATCACTTTCAGCTTTCTTCTGTAGGCTGTAGCAGTTCTTAGCTGGAGCCAAAGTCCACCGTGGCTGCAAATCAAAATTGTGTTGAATTAATGTTTATACATCTGGGACTACAAATATTGATGGTGTTATTTGCAGAGTCGAAAATGTTGGTGCCAAGAAGAGATGCACCATAATTCCCCTAGAAAGGACAAGCAACGCATTCCAGTGGTAGAAAAACATTCTGATCCTGGACGTATTGTAAGCGGAAACGCTAATGGAGTATCCTGATCGGAAAGTTCGTTTTCATTCTCCTATCCTTGAACGACTTTTGGCTAGGGACCAAGGGACTTGAACGGCGCTTCCTCTGAAGACGCCTGCTAATGGCCCCGCCCCCGCAACGTTTGAAACATAAGCAACCTTTACAGCCAACTCCACCCCCCCACCCCCCACCCCCAATTAAAATACGGCTCCCCAAATGGGAACTGTAGTCCTAGTTTATCAAGGGCAGAAGCGTTCTGTCTGGTTTGGTCTGGCTCTTTC
>JANHFL010003090.1:341982-361304 GCA_032468155.1 Oxyrhabdium leporinum
CCTTCCTTCCTTCCTTCCTTCCTTCCTTCCGTCCTTCCTTCCTTCCTTCCTTCCTTCCTTCCTTCCTTCCTTCCTTTATTTTTCAGGCCGTTTTTGGGCCATTTTCCAGGCTGTTTTTCGCCTGAAAAATGACCCAAAATGGCCCAAAAACGCCCCCCAAATGCCATCCAAACAGCCTGAAAATGGCCATTTTGGGGCCCGGTTTCTGGGCTGGTTTTGGGTGGTTTTTCAGGCTGTTTTTTTGGCCATTTTTAGGCTGCTTTTTGGGGCATTTGTTGCCCCAAAATTGCCCAAAACCACCCCCAAAATGGCTGGTTTGGGGGCATTTTGGGGGCATTTTTCCAGCCTTTTTCGGCCCTTTTCAGTCAAAAAATGGCTGAAAACAGCCCGAAAAATGCAATTTCAGCTGTTTTTCAGGCTGTTTTTCAGCCATTTTCAGGCCTTTTCACCTGAAAAATGAACCGAAAAACGAAACGAAAAACAGTCCAAAAATGGCCTGAAAAACGGCCCAGAAACGGTTGGAAAATGGCTAAAAATGGTTCGAAAAACAGGCCAGGGTGGGGCCAGCCAGTGGTCGAATTAGCCAGTTTGCTGAACTGGGCAGTATTTTAACAACCGGTTCACCTAAACCAGTTTAAACAGGCTGAATCCCACCTCTGGGATCAGGATATATTATTAATATTGTGGCTGCGTTCTCTGAGAACCTGGTAGGAGAAGAGCTGCTCTTGGCAGCCTCTCAGCTGGAGATAGATAGGAAAAGGTCCTGAAAAGATGCATTCCAGGAGAATACAATTTTTAGATCAAAAGCCACCCTTTCCCCCGAGTGGCCCAATTTAGACATATAAAAAGTAGCCTAGAAGTGATTCTGCCAATGGTCTCCGCCTACCTTTACCAATTGTTTTCAGAGGCAGAGGAATTAAAGTTGAATTTTAAAGCATCTAGAAAATAAAGTTCTGCTATATTAACTAATTGGGTTTGTAAGGAACAGATTTATACTGTTCTACCTGTTTATGCTTCACCCATTTTTTAAGTTTTCATGGTTGATTGATTGATTTTCTCAATTTTCTTTTGGCAAAAAAGCCTAGTCCTTTTCAGATGACTACACCTTGCCTCACCCAATTCCTTTCAGTTTCATGTTGCTTTGCAGTTTATGAAATTTATCCTTTCCAAAGTGGTCGCTTGACATATGAATATATAGATCCAAAGCACTATCTCTTTTCATGTACAACAATGCAAAGAATGGATATGCTGTGATAATTTTCTAACATGAGAAACAGGGCAGGAAATTGCAAACTAAAAGGTTAACATCCCAAGGCAATTTTTTTACAGAATTATTTTTAAGCATAGTGATATCTTATGAACTTTAAAACTTTGTATCTGCTAGTCAAATGGGAATCTTTCTGTTCTCATGATCTTAAATAGATAAATATTTGAACTGGGAAGATATTAACGAAAGTGATACCAAAAGAATATTTACAGTACTACAAGTATCTGCAGCACAATGTTAATAGCAGAGTCTAGGTTTGCATTGCCTTTAGTCACATTTAAAAAGTCTGCTTAGATGGCTGTTACTATAGCAAATACTTTGGTTCTCAAGCTTTACATTTTGAATAATTACAAAACTTCCCAACTTTCTAAATGTTTTGGGACTACAGCTCCCATAGTTACGGTACTTTCTCAGTCTAGCAGTTGTAATTGAAACACTTTTAATGAGCATCAGGTAGGGGGAGGCTGTCCTGGGTTTTCAATTAGAAACTGGCATTGCAAATCATGAAAGACCCACTGTTGGTTCCCTTGTTGGTCCCGCAATCATTTCATTTATTGTATGGGCTGGGAGGAGGTGGCCAACCCACAGAATCTGATCTAGAAATAATGTAGGGATTACGGGTCTGATAACTCTACAATGCAGTGGCTTAAAGAAATATTTCTCATCCTAGGCAGCTAAGGCAAAAGTCATGAAATAAAGCAGATGATCTCCACCAATGTCTCTCAAAGATGCCACAACTCTTCACAGCTTCATATACAGCTTTCCTCACAAATGTACTGTAGATAAAATTTATCAAGAGGGATTCTTCAATAGCTTTGAAAAAGGAATGAAACAGGTTCGTTCAGAATACTACTCTGTTGCCTCCTACCTTCAGTTTTTCTACTGCTCTCTTTGGTTTAATATATCTTAAATATATCTTAGAGGAAGTTCTCTGGCCCTCCAATCCTTTTATGTATTGACATCTAGAAGAAAGAACACCTACCAGCATACTAAGTAGGTCCAATCCCCAAATCAGCAATAGACTGTAAATGATGGATTTTCCCCTTTTCTTTTTGGCCTGAGTGCAAAATAATTTCACTTGGACTGTAATCTTTTTGGCTCTTTAATTCTGCTTAGGTGATTACCTTGAGTTGTGCATTTCTAGCTTGAAATTACCTTTTTAAATGGAAAATACATTTCCATAGGTCTGTAAATGTGAGAGCCATCATCCACTTTAGAGATTTTGAAATTTGGAATAACTCAGTAGGAACTAAAACACCCAAAATTCAAAGTGCAGAATCAAGAGGGACAGTTAAACCTTATTTTTTTGGTTGATTCAAACACATTTCTGATATGATAGCTGTATAAGGGATTATTAAATTATTTCCCTAATCAAAGGGAAAGTAATCAGCAGTTGTTTTCCCTAATTTGGGATGGGCAGGATGTTGGATTTAGCCAGCAATCATTTTTCTAACACGTAGTAGGTATTAAATAAGGTCAGATACTGAAGTAGAAGGAACTCTCCCTGTGCCCCTCAGAACTCCTCTGCCACATCTGTTAAACGTGTTGAAAAATAGCTTGGCTGACAAGTAAACAGAACAAGGAGGGTTCAGGAAGCAGAAAGGAGTGGATGAAAATGAACTGTGTGCTGTTCCAAAGGAATGCTGGTCTGGCAGAAAGTGACTATAGGTAGCCCTCGACTTACAACCAAATTTATTTAATGACCATTTGAAGTTACAAGTTACAACGACACTGAAAAAAGTGACTTATGAACAGTTTTCACACAATCCTTGCAGCACCACGGTCATGTGATCAAAATTCGAACATTTAGCAACTGGCGTGTACTTATGATGGTTGCAGTGTCCTGGGTTCATGTGATCACTTTTTGTGACCTTCTGATAGGAAAAGTCAATGGGGAAGCCAGATTCAATTAACAACTGTAGGGATTCATGTAATAATTATAGCAAGAAAGGTCATGAAACAGGACAACACTCACTTAGAATAATAGAATAATAGTATAACAGAGTTGGAAGGGACCTTGGTGGTCTTCTATCCAACCCCCTGCTTAGGTAGGAAACCCTACACCACTTCAGACAAATGGTTGTCCAATCTCTTCTTAAAAACTTCCAGTGTTGGAGCATTTATAACTTCTGGAGACAAGTTGTTCCACTGATTAATTGTTCTAACTGTCAGAAAATTTCTCCTTAGTTCTAGGTTGCTTCTCTCCTTCATTAGCTTCCATCCATTGCATCTTGTCCTGCCCTCAGGTGCTTTTGAGAATAACTTGACTCCCTCTTCTTTGTGACAGCCCCTAAGATATTGGAACACTACTATCATGTCACCCCTAGTCCTTCTTTTCATCAGACTAGATATACCCAACTGTCTTGCTTAGCAATGGAAATTTTGGTATCAGTTGTGGTCATAAGTTGAGGACTACCTGCAAAGTATTCTGTTCTTATCTTGTAGCCAATGACACCTGGAAGTAGACGTTGGATGATCATGTAGTGCAGGGGTCCCCAACACCCAGTGGTGTTGTGGCCCAGTGCCAGGCTGCGGAAGTGGTGGGAGAGCGCACGTGTGTGTACACAGCTGCATCTGTGAAAGTGGTGCACGAAACCATCCCCTCTTCCCTCCTGCCACCATCACTGTTTCCACTGATCCGCTGAGCCAAAAAGGTTGGGGGCCACTGATGTAGTGGAATTCCTGATTTCGGTAATTGTGATGGATGCAGGTATTAATATAACAGTCCTCACAATAACCCATTGTGTAACCAAAGCCACAATGGAATGGGAAAAATGGTGCCTGCCCCCACATCAAGCTGTTAGCAACCATATTGTTTTTCATGCCAGTCAAACTGCAGCCGGAATGAGTCTGGTGATATAGTGCACTGGCATGAATCCTCAGAGGTATTTTAAAAAAGAAGAAAAAAGAGAACCCCCCCTCCCCCCCAGCAAGTGCTGGGAGAAGCATGCTAGATCACATCCAGATGGTAACAGAAGAAAAGGAAAGTATTGCTTTAAATCTGAAACAATAAGTTGATGCTAAGCTCCCTCAAGGAAAGGCTAAAGTTGAGATAAAGGTACCGTGGTAGAAAAAAAGTTACTGGTGAATGCCTGTGCTGTGTTTAATGTGGGACATAAGGGCCCAATGAGGGTATCTATTGCTTACTTAAAGCCACCTAGTGAATGCAGCAATGAAG
The DNA here is from genome assembly GCA_032468155.1 of Oxyrhabdium leporinum. Classification (NCBI taxonomy): domain Eukaryota; kingdom Metazoa; phylum Chordata; class Lepidosauria; order Squamata; family Cyclocoridae; genus Oxyrhabdium; species Oxyrhabdium leporinum. The sequence goes on from JANHFL010003090.1 coordinate 346,428, forward strand.
GAGGAGTGTAGTGATTTTGATAGCTCATTTTCCAGTCAAACAGTCTTCCAACATGGTATGTTAGATGAACCAGAAAGATGTTATCTAGCTAGCTGAAAAGAACTTTTGATCTCAGGAACTTAAAAGTACAAGGAGGATAAAGACATAATTAGCCTTCCCTTATCACACAGTTTGCTTTGGTTGTACTGACAAACAGCAGGCTGCTCTTAACAGAAAAATACCTTTCTTGAAAGAAATGTTTTTCCTTCTTTTTTTGAGTGGGGGTAGAGAATAAAATGTTTGTTGCTAACAAAGAAATCAGTTGTATAGAAATGGGTCATATGCTTCCCATTATATATGGCAAAAGGAACTTACTCAAACTCAAATTAATAGAGCTCAGTAAACATGATGTTCCTTCCTTTCCCCATTTTCTTTCCTTAGACCAGAGGTTCTCAAACTGTGGATCGGGAGCTTATGGGGGTAGTGGAGTAGTGTCACACATGCTCCAATGTTGCATAGATGCTGGTGGCCTTCTTCAAACACTGATGCTTAACCAGGCTGTGTGGGATTCAAGGTGCCAAAGATCCCTTACAATGGTTTTTGCATTCACAGAATTAACAATCTTAGCCCATTCCTGAGCACCACCCAAAATGATCAAGCCAGATCAAAGTGCTCTTGTCTAATCTCAAATCTCTTGATTTGCAGGTCTTAAAAATCCGCATCATCAGCATCTCCTCACCTTTTCTCTATTCCAGATTCTGGGGGTTTTTAGGTTGGTTCTTCCACTGCTCCATGTCTGCTCCAGACAATCCAAGTCTGTGCCTCTTCTAATTCTTGCAAAATGATGAAGGAGAGTAGTAATGGCAATGACCAGTGCTGATATTCAGGAGCAAACTGGAGCTGTTTCAGGAATAACTGAGACAAAGAAATAATTGGAAAAAAATGAAGGACATCTCTGGCCCTGGTTCTGCTAAAGTTTCAGTTTTGGTGTGCCAATTCAGGTTGTCCAAAATATAGTCTAGTTTATTTGGCAAGCATAGGTAGTGTTACTAAGCTCATTATTTTATGTGTCATGATTTAGCTCTTTGTGGTTGTCTAGAAGAAACAAAATCAGGAGCATCAGCACTATCTTTATTTTAAGGTAAACAGGATCTTGCCAGACTAAAAGTATTCTCCCCCTCTCCTCGTTTTGCTATCTGGAAAATGAGGGGAGGTCCCATTCCAAAATGCTTCCCATAGTTTTCCTCTATCCATGGATTGAATTGCCTCTTATCAGATAGGCTATGGATCCTTCTCCTGTCTCGTAAGGTGATTCCCATATAATATCACACTTGGGAAGCTATAGCTTAAGAACAATCAGAAGATAAGTTCCAAATCAGAAATTTACCAAGAATAGACAGATTTCCTTGAATGTGTATTTCAGTAACATTCATTATGGATGTGTTCTTCTTTTGGTTGTGTTGGACTACATAACCTTCCGTTATCATGGATTATGATCGTACTGACTAGGCTATAGATATTGAAATCCAGAACATGGAGAGGATATCATGTTCACACAGACTGGACAATGCTGATAGCAATTGTTGGCTATGCAGACAGTTCAAATTAAATTCTCTTAGGGATGACAAACTGCAGTTTAGAGCTGATCTATGGTGCTTAATGTTTCAGTAATAAAAAATGAGATAACATTATTTCTCACCATAACAGAGTTATGATGACATTTATTCTATATATTAGTAAATGTTTTGAGTGCATTTATTGGTACCTTTTAGACTGAGCAAAGAGACAAATCAGATTCTAAGGGCCCCACAGAGTTAAAATCATTTAATAGATATTCTCCCAAAGAATTTCTAGGAGCTGTAGCTCTTAGAGGTTATATGGAATAAAAGACTTGAGAGAATGCCAGAGTCTTTCAGGATAAATATTCATCCAAATTGTAATTCCCATGATTTTTGAAGGATATCATAGTAACCCACTGTTAAAATAAAAATGAACATTTTCTATAAGCATTGAATATTGCAGAAAGATGGGTCCTGTGACTGGTATTCTTGGGCCATCATAGTTCTTCTTGAGAATATCTCAATTACTTCAAGAAGTACTGTAAAATATGCTGCAGTCATAAGGAGTGACCGATGCTCAAATCTTCGCTTGACAAAAGAGCTCACCTGGTGAAGTTATTCCACACAGCTTAGTCTTCCACTTGGAGTTTTTGCTATTATAGTAAAAAGAAGAGATTTCCCAAAAGCCAAGGTGGGATATAAATGACATAATAAAAGATGCTTAGAAATTGCATCACAATTTTCAGAGTAAGACTTTTTCCTCAGAAGCTTCAAATTCAGAACTACAGTTTATTATTGTTGCCTTTCTAATATGTTGGACATTGTTTCCCAGAAACCATCAGATTTCCAAAACTCTGCTCTACAGAATAATCTGAGATCCCTCTTGCAGAAACTAAAATCACCTGGCCTTCTGTGCTCTGATCCAACTGGCATATATAAAACTACACAACATATTTAAATTCTGGTTGAGATATTTGATCATGTGTTCTCCCCATTTCAATATTTAAAACCTCTTTAATTTAAGAAGCATTCTGATCTATCCCTCCTTTTTTAATCTTTGTGCTTTTAAATATATTTTATTCTTTGTCCATGAAGTGGTGTCTTATTATATGAGACAATGGGTTTCTCAAAAAGAATGGAATCAGATGCTTCAATGTCCAAAACAGCTCGGTATCTTAAAACTAAATTTGATGTAAAATGTAATTCAAATTGGAAACCATTTATGGACTATAGCTTATTTTATGGATTTGTACAAAATTTGCATTTTTCTATGTATAGAGATGATATGGTAATACTATGGGATATTCAAAACAGAACAGAATCTCAGTTTGGATGCAATGTCTCGTAGCTTATAATTTGCTTCATAATTTATAATATATTAATCATGGTTCTTCATATTTATCTTTGCTTAAAGTTTAATGATTCTTTTAATCATTAGAATAAATGTGTTAACTCATTCATCATAATTAACTAATGGTATACCAGAAATCTATAACCATCTTGACATTTTTAAATCCCGTTTACTAATATTTGCGTTACCCTTTTATTTGCTTGATCTACTTTCTATTTGTGTTTGTTTGTACATTTTCTCTAAAAAAAATAATAAAATTAAGAAAGTACACTCAGAAACTTTTTTCTGGATTACATTGCTATTTGACAAGGAAAAAACCTGTCTGCCTATTCTTGTGCTTTTAGCAAAGAGGCATTTCAACATTTTTCTACAAATTATCATTTAAGAGTATGAGTCGCTTTGTGAACATTTTATTGGTTTTCAAGATGCCCCTTATTCTTTCAAGATTTATCTGATAGAGCATTTATTTACACAATGAAACAAAATGGGTGCTTGTTCATTTACTCTGGTTTTCTGGGGTTGTATGATAAGGAAATCGGTGAAACAGTTTCCCCCCCTTTTTAGCCATTAGGTGGCAGTAAATGTCTAAGGAAACAACTGAAAACAAGCATCAATTTGGGGACAGAGTTCCATGCACACTTATCTGGGATTAAGCTTTATAGAAGGTCTGAATCTCAACAAACATTGAAAAGATAACAGTGATGCTGATTTCCTGAGTTTATTAGAAGACTCTAGTAGACCTCAAAATTCTGGATAACAGACATGTGTAGATATTAACATCCTTGATTATTTTGAGTGAGGGAAGGAGAGAAGAGTGTAGTTGTTAAGAATAAAACAAGACTGGATTACCTAGATTGCCAGATGATTACCTTTGGTTCTCCTAACCTTTCCTACACAGTTTCAAGGAGAGGGAGTGCATTTTGACCTATTTTGTGAAGTTTAACCATGATTCCTGCCACTTAATTTTTGGCAGAGCTTCTACCATATGAATTTAGGCACATGCAGCATACTTGATGCTGTTGGCCTTCTGAAAGAGATATTTGATACCGCAAAGAAAAGCTGTGTCTATAACAGTAACACTGTGGATGTTATCATGAATGATGACCTATACCCGAAGAAAGCATGAGGAAAGGCACAGACGTACAAAAGGAGCAGGCCAATTGATGAGCCTGGAGAGAAAACAGACAGATTACAGAAACCAGACCATTGCCTTTTCCTTGGTGTAAAGGGACGCAGTATAAGGGCACTATAAATACCAAAGTTTATGGTACATGGTGTCACTATCTATCATTAGGGTAGGTTAGAGTCTGTTAGTAGAGAAGAATGTAGAGGTGATGGAATAGCCTAGTAAAATAATCTTATAGTATCATCAGGCATTATATTCTGGGTTGTACATGTCATAATAGGATTTACAGTACTTTCTTTATCATTCCCATGTAATATTTCTGGGGTATACAATCCACAACCTTACTTAGTTCTGAGGTCTTTAGCATTCTTTTGTCCAGGAGTCTAGTGATCACAGAAATTGTGTGTCCCGATAAAAGTTACAGGACTTTGTTGCATCTAACTTCAAATGCTTTGGTTCCTTATTTAAAGTGAACATTTTCTCCACAATGCAAGTAAGAATATAATGGTTGAACAGTATAAGAATAATTTGGTGAACCATTTTGGCAAAAAAGAGCACCTAAAACATTTTCCTTTTTTTTTTGTTTCCTGCCCATATCAATGGACCTGACAGATCTTCCATGAACTCTAGTTTCATTTGCTTAGGTAAACAAAGAAAAACCTTCAGCTAAGAGATGATAAAATTCAATTTCTCACTGGTGGAGGTTTGCATTGCAACTGTGGCAGCAAGATATTTTGAGAAGGGGCTGTCAGGAAAAATATTGAAGAGGGATAGCTGTGATGCAGCAAAAGCAGAGATGATGATGTGGCTGTTTAAAGATTAAATCTCTGTGATGGCTAAATCAGACACTTGAGGAAAGGTATGCATCTAGTGTACTCATAGGGGTGGGCCAAATTTGGAGGGCTGGGAGCTATATCCAGCTCATTATGCATGTCCTCACTTTTTAGCCGATCAACAATGCTCAGAGGTTGTAATAGGTACCAAAGACACAACGGTTAGAGTCTTGCAATACCCTTAAAGGTGAACCAATTTATGACACAGTAGTATGGTGAACTGGACTCCATCAGACCTTTCTGATGAAATGGACCACAAGCCATGAAATCTGGTGCCCTCTTAGATGTGCTGGGAGTAAAATATAAGACTCCTTGTTGTTAAAGAGAATGATGAGAATGAAAGTGGGATGCAAAAATAGCAAAAGAAGGGAGGAAACAAGGAGAAACCTCAGGATTTCTGTCCCTTTGGCAAGTGCACAGAGTGATTGTTGTGCCCCCTTTTTGTTTTCTTTTGGTCTGGTCTGCTTTAATTTTGTTTAGATTTTCTGCTCTTCTGGTTGGTTGTATTCTTTTGTATGTTGGTTTTTAATTGTAAACTATCCTTTGGGAATCAGGTGGCCTAAAGTTTTAATAAAAATAAAGAAATAAAATCTTTGTCCATGTATCTATGGATTGTAAACCTAGTAATAATGTCAAAGAAAATACTATGTAAGTCATTATGTCTTAAAGCTGGTTACATGAAGAGCAGAATGAAATATTAGCAGCAGAATCCACCCTTGTCTCATATATGTTTAAAACAGAATTGTGAAATGGTTATGCACCCTCCCATTTTGTTTCTTTGATGTCTCTTTGGATAAGCAAGAACCAGCAAGAAAAAAATAAGGAATTTTTTGAATATTTTTTTAAAATATTCAAATGAAAGGCTTTTAAACATTTAAATGAAAAGCTCACCCGCAGCGAATCTTGTTTCTCACCATGGCCAACCGAATATCATTGTAAAGTCATAGACATCATGCAATAAACATCATGCAATATACGCAGTTATATCAGATTTATTTATTAAATGTATATCTCTGGACAGACATGATGTAAGTAATCAATGGTATAATTAGCATGATGATATCATGGCAATATGTCATTATTTTGATGTCATTGTGACTTGTTTTGAATGGCACAATACAAAGTGAAGAAGCCCAGAATATGAAGGAATACCTGTTAATTGTTGCAGTTCAACATAAAGAGCAAAGTTAAAAAATCAACTATTCTAGATTATGATAGGATATTACATTCCTCCTTTCCCCTAATAAGTCTTATCCCTTTAAATAGTGGAGAAAAACCAAAATCTCTATGGGTGAAATCTGGCTTATACAAGTGTTGAAGAACACCTGTGGAACTGCTGAATATCATTCAGTACTTAGAATACCAAAAACTAAGTGGAAGTTCTATAAATTCATTATTTGCCATCAAGGCCATCTGTAGATTCAGCCTACCTGGACAATTTTTGTTCAAGTCTCCAACCTTTCCTTTATAGCACAGGTGTCAAACTTGCCGCGTCATGTTGCCATCATGCGATGTTTCATGACATTTTTCCCATTTGCGGAGCTGGGGTAGGCATGGCCTGTGCATGATGCATCCAACCCTGTTATTCTACTATGTTTTCATTTTTTATCTTTTGCAGCAAGTTCCTGACAATGTAAATTCAATGAGCACTTCACAGCAACATATAGAGATAGAGGGTTTTTTTGGTCAAGCACTACAGAATACATTGGTAGCAGCAGTGGCAGAGCTGAATTTTATTTCCATGATCAAGGTCCTGTTTCATGCACTCTATAATACCATCAGGGATAATTGCAACATGCTATTTCCTCTAAAGTAAAGGCTCACATACTTGTATGCTTGTATCTAGAGAAAATGATTTCATTTTCTCCTATTTCTCTCCAACTATTTGCTCATGTTTGGAAATGAAAAAGGGCTTTGAAATGTCGGCTTCACTTCAGAAAGTCATTTTTTTTCTTGCTTTCTTAATGGATTCCATGATTCCAGTCATTATAAGACCATAGGCTATCATGCTTCTGAGATGACAGACATCTCAGGGTTTCTATGGCAAAGAAAGACCCTGGCATGCTTTAAGGGCACTTGATTTGGAAATTAGGACAACATCAGAACATCAGAAATTACATTTGGCTAGCAGACCAATGGCTGCTAATCATAATGCATATGAATTATCTCCAGCTTAGAGGAAGCATGAATATCTGTTGCTATCGGGTGTGTGTGTGTGGGAGGAGGTATTAAACTCTTGACTTGTTTGTGGTGTGAGATTCCCCAAAGCAACTAACTGGCTGCTGAGGGAAGCAGGATACTGGAAAAGATGAGCCCTTGGCTTCTTTTACATTCTGTTGGAAGAAAAATCCGGTCTGGTTCCAAGCCGGGAGAAAGGTGCTGGAGTTAAAATGGAGGTTGACTGGCTGCAAGAAAAGAAGGTTTATGTGGTTTCCAGAAACTTCAGTGACAGAAGCATGTTTCTGGGGTGGCTGACCCCCTGGCTGGGTGAATGGATGGATCTTATAGGGTTCTGGGATTTTGTGATTGAGATGCTTCAGGGGTTTGTGCAATGTAGTGAGCCTTCTGTCTTTTGCTATTCTAATGATGGTGGGCTAATCCTATTATGTCCTAAAGGTCCTGTCCTGTCCTTAGAATTTGGGTAGGGAGATGTAAATTCTTAATCCCATCAGCTGTGGGGGCTAAAGGAGTTTTGTTAATGAATGGATTGGTCCAGTCTTTCTTAATAGGTACAAAATATCCGTCTCTAAAGACTTGAGGCTTCTGCTTGAGGCTATTAAGAAAGACTGGGGCTGCTTTCTGCCTTTGTTAATATTTTTTTCTCCATTTCTCCTTTGAGGAAATACAATATTCTGTCTCTTTTTAATATTAATGATAAAGAATGTTTTAATCTGGGGGAGGGGGCGGCAGCACAGGGGCTTCCTACAGTTCTTAAAATATTAACTATTGCTAGCTGTTTGTACCCCTGCAGTGTTCAGCCTCTGGCAATCTGAGAGATTCCACCCATGAACATGGCTATGTGCAGCCTTTTCCTGCCCTGCCGCATACAAGCAGCAGGCAAGATAAGCAGAGTTGTTCCAAGACAGAGTGAAGGGCTTTGGAAAGAGTAACAGTGAGGGTGATAGCCCAACTACCAGAGGGAGAGAGTTTCATAAAGTGAAAAACATTGCCTGTGAGGCCTGCCCGCTCTGTTTTCATAGATTTGGGGTACTATTAACAGATCCTAATGTGAAATGATGTGTTCTTTCTAACATTAAATCACTGCCATGTTCTTACAGAGTACATCTTTGGTTGTGAGAAATAGGGAAATAACAAAGCACACTACCACCAAGATGGCTGCAGCTGACTAGCCTGAAGATCGGCTTCTGCGTAAGGTCGTTGAGAACAATCATCTAAGAAAGCAAGAACAAATATTTCCAACCAAGCTTGTATTCATCAGATTTCATTTCTTCATTTGTTAAAACAAGCCAGCACTCTGAGCTGATTTGTAAACCTGAAAAAAGGCACCTTTTCTCAAGCTGCAATCTGAAACTGCACTGATGTCTCTTCACCACATCATGTGATAATTGCCACTTCATTTCAAGTGCTCTCTACCCCTCTTATCTTGAACTAACCTATCCATTTGAAGAGATTCCCATGCACTCACATATCTCCGTGCACATTAATCAATGGCTCTTTCTTTGTGTCTATGTCAAACTCCAAGCTTTCCATGTAACACAATGTTCCTGATGCAGTTATTATTTCTTTGCATTTCCTTGCCACAAGAAAGTTTCCAAAAGGAAATGCCTTCTTTCTTTGCTGTTCCAGGCCCATGTCATTTTTGAGTTAGGAGCACCAGAGAAAAAGGAAACAGAGACTTCTGGGAATTATTGTGCATAGTTCATATTTGCTTAACAAGCAATTGTAAATGCTTCTCCCTGAATTCAGTATTACTAAAATGGGCTGCAGAGCAGAACTCTTCATGATGGCAAAAAAAAATTCTTGGTTTAATTTCTTCCACGGCAGCTGAAACTGCTTTTTTGGCTCCCTGAATTCCCATGTCCTCCAGGAGAGAAGGCTGCATTTTTATGAGGGTGAAAGAGAAGAATTTGGAGATATTTCAGATCTTAATGTCTACATTTCCTGTGAGGAACGAAAGAGTGAGATCTACTTTGATCACTGTTAGAACCCCAAAATTTAGCAATCACAGCCAGGTACTAAATAAATGCAATAGAATGTATTTGGCAAATAAGAGGTAATATAGTTAGTCTTCAAATTATGACCACAATTGAGCCCAAATTCTGTTGCTAAGTGAGACATTTGTTAAGTGAATTTTGTCCCATTTTGCAACCTTTCTTGCCACAGTTGTTAAGTGAATCATTGCAGCTGTTAAGTCAGTAACACAGTTGTTAGATGAATCTGGCTTCCCCATTGACTTTGCTTGTCAGGATGTCACAAAAGGAGATCATATGTCCCCAGGACATTGCAACCATCACAAATATGAGTCAGTTGCCAAGCGTCTGAATTTTGATCATATGATCACGGGGATGCTGCAATGGTCATAAGTGTGAAAAATGGTCAAAGATCACTTTTTTCAGTGCTGTTGCAATTTTGCAGGGCCATTAAATGAAGCATTGTAAGTCGAGGACTTATCTGTATTAGATATTCCTGAACAGGACAGAGAAGACCTGACATGAAGTGGTCCCTTTCTGGCAAGCAGCTCATCAGCACAATATTTTGCTTATCATTAGGGCTATTTGAGTGCATTCTGAAGAGCTCCAGAGCTGAAGGAATTGGGGAACAAGTAGTTTTGTACATTTCACGTCATTTGCAAAGAGAGTATTCTTAGAAGAATATTAGAAGGAAAACAAGGGCATAGTGGGTGAGAATCCAATAGTCACATCTTGGCCTAGAATCACGTGAGCTTCTCAGGTTTTCAGCTTGGCTTTGAAGTTTCCAAAATTAGTAGAAGTGTCCTTAAAAATGTCACAGGTCTTGACTTTATACAGAAATATTTCGCAATTAATATTAAATATTCACAGTACAGGATCTAGATTGTTCTTCCAATCATTATCCAAATAGTTGTGGAGATTAATTGATTAAATTTATATGCTGCCCATCTTACTAGAGGCAATTCTAAGCAGCTTATAACTAAGTAAAAAGCAATCTTAATTCTAAATTCTCAGCCTCAATGAATATTGTCAGTGCTGAGGGATGATATGCATTTCAGCTGAAAGTCCACCCACTTGAACAGCTAAAATAATTCGTGAATGATAGTTTCGTACTTTGGCACATATGCCCATTGCACATCTGCAAAATTTGTTTGCAAAAATTTAAAGACTATGCTAAAGTTATTTAAACAATGTACTAAGATTGGCTTTGGAGAGTAAATTTCCACATCTCAAAACAGAACATCAAAATTGTACTCTGTTCAAGTATGAAGCTCTTGCTCTGTCTTTCTTTCTTTTCTACCCAGATATGGGAGATGGAACATGGCAACTATTCAGAATATTTCTAATGTGGCTGCCTTACATTGTTTCCTGCTGACATAGCTGCCCTTGATTTACAGTCAAGTATTCCATTACCCTCTTAAAACAGCACAAAGTTGTACCTGTTATCAAAAGGAATCATTTGCATTGGTGAACATCAAGCTATCCCATAGGTTTAAATCTAGTGCAGAAAACCTGGAATTTATTGTACCACCATTTATCTATGGAACACCTAGGATTGTTCTTTCATTCTGAGTACAATAGGCAGGAAGATTCAAAGCAGGATTAAAGTTGCTAAAATATATTATTCTCTTGTGCAAGCAGCCAGGTATTTACCTCTGCCCTACCCAGAGTTTCCTCTTTATTAGTCTCAACAGAAACACGCCCTAGTGACCCCTGGAACAAATAAGGAATGCCAAAGTAGATTAACAGCAGTCCTGAAGTGGCAATCATGCATGTAAAATTAGGAGGAGGTAGGTATGCTCAAAGGAGCATACAAGTGTTTATGTGGTATGGAAAGTGCAAAGACATGAATGCTGAAGTTGAAGTTCGCTCAACACAAGCTATTGAAATCTGAAGTGAAAACAGCACCAGGATCTCTAACAATAGGAAAGACTTTATAAGAGCAGACATTCAAAAAGAAGATTTAAAAATAGTGCATCTTTCACTCTGAATGATATAACATAGCTTTTACGTCATAAAACAGATGAACATTAAAGTAGGAGGCAGGGACTAGCAACGTTGAACACTGCCAAGCCTGTTGTATGAGAGAGTCCATTTCTGACCTCAGAAACCCCTCTTCTTGTCTCTTGCATCTTCTTCCCTGAGCCCCCACAGATATCCTCTAGGGAAAAAAATAAAAACCAAAGAAAATCAAACAGTGGAATAATGTCAGTAATTTCCATTCCTACTCAGGGTGTGGTGGGAATAAACTGGAAACAAAGAAGAAATTGATACATAAGGGAAGATAGAAAGAACAAGAACAAGTAGTTCTAATGACAGTAGTTTTAGCTAGTTTTAACATTCTAGCAGACATGTTATTAATAAATAAACCTATTTTCCAAATCACCAAAAGGCAAGGCAAGAAACAATGGATGGAAGCTAACAAAGAAGAGAACCTAGAACTAAGGAGAAATTTCCTAATGGTGAGAACAACCAACGAGTGGCATGGTTGCCTTCAGAAATTGTGGGTGCTGCATTACTGGAGACTTTTAAGAAGAGATTGGACAGCCACCTGTCTAAAATGATATAGGATCTCCTGCTTGAGCAAGGGATTGGACTAGAAGACCTCCAAGATCCCTTCTAACTCTGTTATTTTGTTATTCTGTTGTGTTCTCCCTCTAGGCATATGAGGAGTTGGGACAACAGAAAAGGAAATGGAAAATGTATTTATTTATTTATTTATTTATTCAACTTAGACACCACCTGACTCTAATGAATTCTGGGCTGCTCACAACATGAAAATGAAAACAATAGGCTAACCTTCCCTTCCTTGCATGGCTGCCAGTTTCTATCTGGGAATACCACAGGAGCAAAGGATTTTAGAGTCCATTGTCACATCCTGATCTTGCTGTTTTGCAGTTTTCTATGGTTTATATCTTAACAGTTGTTCATGTGGTTGCTTGAAGGTATCTGTCTATCCTGATTTTGACTGATTTTCTCTGACACTGAAAAGATTTACAAGAAATATTTATGCCAAGTACATTTCTCAAGCACTAAAATTTAACTTGGCTCTTGCAGATTACAGCTTTTGTTTGAAATGGAAACCAATATAATCTTATCTCCACCAAGGCAAAAGAATGGTGGAAACTTTACTTCTTCCACCCATGTTTATCTGTAAGAATACTTTTCTTGTTTAAAGTTCAAATAACTTGCAACAAATGTGCAGAAATATAAATGACTAGTTTACAATTTATCACACCCATGCTGGTAAGGTACAGTAAGCTGTAGGCAATGGGTGCAGCCTCAAGAAGGGTGGAGTTTCAATCTCATAGAACTAGTATTTGTCTAAATGTGATATGGGAACTCCTGTATGTCTCTAGGAGTTACCTGTGTGATAGGACTTTGTTCCAAAGAGTATAGGATAGACTTAGTCAATAGGATACCCTAAGATGTGTTTCTCAGCCTGTCTGAGCCAAACCTGATTTGAACAAAGGAAATCTGGACATACAACCAAACGCAGCAGAACTCAACTTTAATTCCAGCTTGGATTCACACAGGTCGGAGCCTCAGAACATGATGAATAGGAAATCCCCTGCAAAGTCAGTGCTGGGAGCCACCTCCCAGCGCTTTTTTAAGTCTCCTGGCCCCACCGCAGGTCTATCTGGCTGCCACGCCTACTGGCAACCACCATCTGGTGGCTGGCAGCATTGGGCTGAGTAACCCCGGCCAGCTGGGCTGCACGGATCCATCTGTCATTTCTGATGCTCGGGATTCATGGCGAACACCCTATTTGGTGCTGGCGGATGTCAGGCTGCCGCCCCTGAGCTACTGCCACCAGAATTTCCTCTCCCAGGTATGGTAAGCCCTGGGCTGGGGCCCCCCTCTACCAGGGATCCACCTGAAAGACAGGAAATAGAGGAGTTAGTTATGCAGGGGCGGGCTGCTGGGGGTTCATGGGGGTTCAGGTGAACCCTTTGCTAAGACTCTGAGGAGTTCAGCGAACCCCCAAATCCCACTCCTGGCTGGCCCTGCCCCGCTTTGCCCAACCCCGCCCTGGCTGGGAGAACACTCTCTTCAGCCCAGCCTGATTAGCAGAAGAAGCTGGTTTTCGCTTGAATCTGCCTCTGATGATCAGCTGTTTCAGACTGAAGGGATCACCATTGCCTATTGCCACCTCTGCGTGCCCCATTTTCAGCCTCCACGTGCCCTGTTTTTGACCCGTTCCGGGCAGCGGGGATCGGAACGGAAGGAAAATGGGGCGTGTGGAGGCTGAAAATGGGGCGCTGGGGTGTGCGGAGGCGGCAATAGGCAATGGCGATGCTGTTTGCTGCAAGGAGACAAATTGCTGGGAGGCAGAGGCAGATTTTCCCCCCTTGTTTTCCTTCCCAAAAGCCAGCTGCTTATGCTAATCAGGCTGTGCTGAAGCTGAAAGAGAGTTTTTGCTGTTTGCTGCAAGGAGGCAAATTGCTGGGAGGCAGAGGCAGATTTCCCCCCCCCCCCTTGTGATGGAGTTCCTGCAGCCTGAAACAGCTGATAGTTGAGAGGCCGATTCAAGAGAAAATCAGCTGCTTATAATAATCAGGCTGTGCTGAAGCTTCTCTTTATACTTCAGAATGGAAAATATGGTTGGGTCTCTTGTTGTAATCCACAGAGCAGATGAACATATAATATTTTCTTAGGACACGAAGGAAGATATGATATCATTGTCATCAGTGAAACGTCTTGGGATGAAATCCATGATTGGACCATAGAACCTGAGGATTTAAACTGTTCAAGAAATTGTTCTATTCCATCCCTGTGTTGATTATCTCATCCTTGGGTTCACATAAGGAACTATTACCAACTGGCAAGGCTTGGTTGTTTATATTCCCTTACATTTTCATGCAGTCCTTTTCTTAATGGAGAACCATGCATTCACCATTCACAATCTATATGAAATATTATTTTACATTTCCCTCCACGTCTAAGAGCAGCTAAAGCAACCTCATTCTGTGAGGCAAGAAGAAAAGGGGAGATTGAACGAAATCATGGGGTTAGTTTCTGCTCAAAACAGAGCATTCCCACTCAGCCCTCCAAAGCCAAAACAGATGTTTTATTCATAGACTGTTTCATTATACACACTTCTAAATGTTTCCCTTATGTGACCGCAGGAAGGGACATGGGCTTGAACTCCCCACGACACGCAGTCTAAGAGCAACAGACTATTATCTCAGGTCACGAGATTGTGAACTCCACTTCTGACACCAGTTTCTGCCAAAATCAAAATGCAGGACCCAATGCAAATAATTAAGGCTGACTGCAGTGTTTATTAGACAGTAAGTACTCTCCTACGAAAGACTAGTGGGAGACATACCCCTGCAGACACAGAGGTGGGCTCACCTTTATTGATTTCAAAAAAGAGGCAAAGTGTTAGTTTTTATGTTCTTTTAAAGCTTTTAATAAAAAATATCAAAGGAGAAGGGAGGCTACACAAAGAAGGGGGAAATGATGCATGCATGCATATTTATTAGTAAGAAATCTCCTGCCTTCCTGTTAGCTGCAGAGAACAACCATCTTAGTTGAAAGAAACTTTGCATCTTGAGATTCAGGGAGTCCTATGAGAATGTTCTGATAAATATTACCATAGACTCTGTCAGCAGAAAGGCTTAGGTTTCAATTTTTCTATTAAACTGTCCCCTTCATCTGAAAACAGATTTTACCCATGCTAATAGACAGTCAACTAGAAAATCCTGCAACTTTTATATACAACAACTGCAACAAGATTATAACATGCTGAAATGTTGAAAGCTTTGACACCACCAACAAAAGAGGATACACCTTCAATTCATCATCATCATCATCATCATCATCATCATCATCATCATCATCATCATCATCATCATCATCATCATCATCATCA
>JANHFL010003090.1:380937-391911 GCA_032468155.1 Oxyrhabdium leporinum
TTATTATTATTATTATTATTATTATTATTATTATTATTATTGTTGTTGTTGTTGTTGTTGTTGTTGTTATTGTTATTGTTATTGTTATTGTTATGTGCTAGCTGAGCTAAATAATTGGGAATGACCATGATAAGAGTTATTACTGGACCTTGAAATGCACATCCTAGTCTCACTTAAGAATCTAATAATAATGCTTAGCATAATCACCAGCATTAATGAGGCATGACATCTAAAATAACTGTAATGTGTAAAGGACTCTTCATTCATTAACAATTGTGGCTTTATGACGTTGAGTTGGATAGGGACGTAGCTGTTTTGGGAACCCTACTGCTTTTTGTCCCAAACTTCAAAATGTCCTTGGTTAATCCTCATGCAACAACACAGAAAAACCTCCTGAAGGTGTCAGTTCACTTTGAGTCATTTACAAGCACTATTTGCTACTACTGTATTATAATTTTGTTTCACTCGACTTTGTAAAGACAAAGGTGAATCAATACCAGGCAGCTTGGTGGTTTTGAGGATCTAGAATTGTATCTGTTTGATGTTTATATGATATCTTTTGTGACTTTCTGCTATGGGGCTCTTAAGAAGATAACCAATTTAAAAACAACAACAAATATAAATTAAACATAAACAATGGAATCCAGTGAAATCTCTGAGAATTCCAAATCATAGCCTTTGGAAAGTGTGGATACTGGTATATATGATTGTATTTTGTCTCAGGTACTGTAGTTTCTTTTATTTGCATTCTACTTTCCTCTAGAAGGAAACATAGGTAGTATCCCTCCTCCATTTGCCCCCACAAATAACAACCTGGAGGAATAGATTGGATTAAGAGGTTCAAAGTTGCCCAGTGAGTTTTTATAGCTGCAGGTGGCCTTGAGTTTAGGCTTCATTTTTCATAGTTCAGCACCTTAACCATTACCTGACATTGGTATGTATTGGCATCAAAACAGGGTCATGTCTATATTGCTTATACCCTGGTTTTATGACTGGATGTAAATAGCAAATGAAGATGCAGCAGTGATAGTAGAAAAAAAGAAATGAGCTTGCTCCTGGAGGTGGATTCTTAAAACATCTTGCCTAAGGTTCCAAATCTGGAGCCACTGCGGAATGATTATGCCTGTGGTTTGCCCATGGTCAGACATCAGTCCACCAAATTCATGCTTTGTATGAGCAAATGCCTTCTGAAATTAAAGATATGAGCTGGCGTCACAGTGTTCTCACAGAACTTCATGATGGACACACCCTGAAATTGGAGAACTTGACATTCCAATAAACCAAAGTTCACCGCATTCCATTCTCCCTCCACCCCCCTCTCCCTAGTGCTGTTTTTTTATGAATGGTCAACATTCTCCACATTGCGGCCAAGGAGGGTGGTGTTGGAGCATGACTCATGAGACTATCACCACCCTCTGTACCCAGCAGTTGTGTACTGGATCTTGTTGGCATTTTTGCAACATTTATATTTGTTAGTGTTTGTTTATCTATAATCATAGGCAACAAGAATTCTTTTTATTCTTAAGCAGACAGAGCTTGAATCTTTGTTCCCTCTTTTATTACTCATCGGGCTGGAAGTCTCCCGTTTTTATACAGTCTTCTCTCACTGCTGCTTTTGTTGCACTGAGTCATGAAGAAAGAGACTTTGCAATTGCCGGTTCCCGCCCAACAGCTTCTGGCTCAGATCCAAGAAAAGAGGGTGGAGTGGATTATTATTTTTTTCATTCTCTCTGTAAAGAGACTCTGATTCATTGAAACTTCTCAAACACAGTCGAAGGACACCACCCAACTGAATATCCCAATACAACAGCTGGGAAAACTTATAACCCCATCAGCTGGGGCACTCCCTACAGTGCATCTCTGGTTTTCAAGGCAGTAGGAGGACAAGCAGAAGAAGCTCTCATCACAGAAGTCCTTTCACTAAGGTAAGTCTGCTTTTCCACAACTCTGACTGCTGATTTCTTCTCTGTCTTTGGGAGATCCCATTTTCACATTGAGCTAGGAGCAGATTGACTTTCTTCTCCTCCACATGCAGGGTTAGGGTTTCCAATGGATTTTAAGTTTTGATTCTTCATGCAAGTACTTTAGCAGCTGCACTCCTCTAGCAGGCATCCCAGACAAAAGAAAAAGCAGTTGCAGAGGTTGCTGTTCCTTGCCAAAATTAAAGCCTGCATGTGGAGAAGAGAGAGTCTAAGGTGTAAGTGTGGCAGAGAGCTCAGGAGCTGCCACTTTCCTTTCTTACGAAACTTTTGCATTTGCAAATTTCTCTTGTGAGAAAAACACAACTTGTAATGAATTTGAACTGGAGGAAGCAGAAACTGCTACAGTGAAGAGTCCAATTAATTTCTTCTGGGAAAGATCCCTTTTCTTTAACACAGGAATAAAGAAGAAAGCGGTTATGGACTGCAACATGTTTTCCATCGTTACTGTGATTAGATAACTTGATTTTATTAATAGGTCTGCTATGGCATTGGATTTTTTTCTCCTCAGAACCTAGAGCAAAGTAATTTACTCAGAGTAAGAAAATTCCTTGTGTAAGGATGATGTTAAAGATGACTGTCCATAATTTAAGAAATTAGAGAAGGTCAAAATGGAAATGGGAGGAGATGCACCTAGATTTGAGTGGCTTCACTGATTATGAAAATTTTGGAGAGGTAAATCTATAGACTGATATCATCTTTAACAGCTAGTAATTTCTCTTAATTGCTTTCTCCAGAAATGACCCAGGCCTTAATTGCTTCAGTTTTAGATTATAAACCTAATGTTCTATGCAGGATGATTTGGAAAATGTTTATAAACTTCAGCAAGTTAGAAACACTGCTGTCTGTGCACTTCCCAAATCACGTTATAAATGGTCTCAGATTAACCGCACTGGCTTCCAGTTTGTTTCCAGTCTTAATAATGCTGGATCTAATCAATAAAGATATAAAATATGACTGAGAAGTAGAATATCTGGACTTTCTCCCAATTGAAACTTTCTCCTAGTTGGCACTCATCATCAGAAATCCCACCAGTGGATTACAATTCCTTAAAATAATGCTCATGTGGTAACACTCTAGAGTAACTTTGCTCTTGTTCATTATAGTTCATATAGATTTATGTAGGTTGTAATGCATTAGTAATCATGTAAGGACCTATTACATTTTTACTAATAATGTTCATGGCTACTGTTACTTTATTATTATGTGTTATTTGTTTTGCTTAGTTTTGTTACTTATTTTTGTATATTTCATACCCTTAGATATATGTTGGGCAGAGAAGCAAGTTATAAATATTATCAAATAAAGCATGTATGTTGTTTAGATGAGTGGTTTAAGATTAATTAATGGGCATTACAGATGCATTATTTGAATACAGATTGTGCCATATATATATATATGACGTTTCATAATGTTAATGCTATATGGCTGTAAGCAATTTGCTTGCAACTCAGCTTGATTCTTTCCTTGCCTAATATCAGCTTTAAAGAAGAGTGTCTAATTAATGCTATTCACTGATGAACATGTAGGCAGTTAAGCAATATGAAACTTCTAATCATTCAATAATAGCATAGATCAATAATCTCGGATGGGGATTAGATGTTACTTTGCAGAGATGTCTTAATAGATACTGCTTTGCATTTTTGCCCTGAAGACAGCCACATTCCAAGGAGGGATTGAACAAAAAGGCATTTCTAAGGCTGCATTGCAGTTTGTTGAAAATATTCCCTAAGTTAAGAGGCACAAAGGTCCTCTTAATAATAATATATGGTTGGGTGTATATGAACATATGGCTTAAAGAAGCTTAGATACTGTGTTTGGTGGGAAACAGTTTCCCCTAGGCGTGGCCTGTTTCAGCATGTTTCCAATGAGGTGATTTCTCACCCCCCCCCCTGAATATGTTGATAAAAAGTGGATAAAAACACTCCACCTGATTTGGATGAAGAACTTGTTCATCTCCTCTTAGGGCAATGACATTAGTCCTATTCTGTGTTCTGCTTCTGGAGTCCACTCATGTTAAAAAAAAGATGCCTGGGAGAAGTTGAAATGGGAGAGTTCCAGGATTATGGAGCTGACACTGAAATGTGCTTGCTTTCAGATAAGATAGTGGTGCAGAATCATGGCATAAAAGGCCTCATGAAACTTCTGCAGTAATGACCTACCATCTCCTACTAATTCACAGCATTAGCAGCTGTTTATTGAAAAGACTGGTGTCATATCATCTACAATAATATTCCATTCAGGAAATTGATAGGCTTCTCTCCATTTTTTCAATCGTTCATTCTGCAAATTGCAGAATGCAAGTCTTTCTGAGAGACTTTTTAGACCTGATCATATGCATATGTGAATATGCATTAATGGGCTAAATGGACCCTAACGGTTTCTTTTTTCAAGTGAATGTGTACAAATTTAGGTTGTCTATATTAATGGGCCATCATGTGAAAATACTTCCTTTATTAAAAATGGGACTATTGGCAGGCAAATGGCTGTAGTTTCTGTCCTCCCGCTTAATTTCCTGCTCCATTTTGCTGCCTATTTTAAAAAAGAATACCAGATGGACTTATTGGCTAAAGAGATTCTCAAGAGAGAGGAATTTTTTTTTAAACAAAGTTGGGTCATGAGTTACTTTATGTTACGGTGTCCAAGATCACTAGTTTGTGTGCTATTCATGAAAAACATAATGGCAGTACTGAACATTAATAGAAAGCATGAGATTGAAATAACAGCCATGCCAAAAAGTTTCAGATGATTTAATTTATGTAGTTGTGGGAAGAGAATAATATTATTGCTCAGGGAAAATCATACGGCAGGGAGTGGGACCTATGTCCTAGAATGCTGCTAATTAGACACAGCACTGCTGGATCAGGCCACGTGTTCATCTCATCCAGTATCCAGTATCCAATTTCCAATAGTGGCAAGAATGGAATGGGTACAAGCCAGGCCATAGGCTATCAGTTTTGCTTTTCACTTTCTGTCTGGTGTACAGAAGTATAAAAACACAGGATCAGTTTAACTATCACAGCAAATGGCTACTGATCTGAATGACTGTTAGGTATGGGTGACCTGATATCATTGTGCAATCTCATATGATGCCCAGGGTACTGCCCCCAAAGTTACAATTTTGGAAAAAAAAATCCAGGGTAGGTTGCTAGTTCCTGTAGATGCTCAGATGTGATTCCCAAACATTAGTTTTTCTGCTACCCTTTAAGCTTTTCAGTGGCTAATGAAAAAAAAAAGACTACCAATATTTATGGTTAGGGCATGTGGCCCTATATGACTGTTAATGTTAGAATAGCTTTACTGTTATTTTAAATAATTTTTTTAAAGCAACAACAAAAGATCAGCTGTAAACTGGGGCATAATATATTCACACACATAGACACACATACACAGAGTAATCACCCAGTGTATATTGGTAGATATTCTTCCATTTCCCAGGCTAGGGCTGAGTGAAAATGTTATCCACCTACCATCTGTGCCTAAACGAAGACTAGAGCCTGTTCTCCCCACTCCTTGGGTATGGGATTATGTTCCATAACTTTTAATGAAAATGCCTTCATTCTGCAGTGGATTGATTTATCTGTCTTTCATTGGTTGTTAATTTGACCCTATGAAGGGGAGATGAGTATGAACTGGAGAACAGACTATCATTTGAACAGACTTCCATTTGATACCTATTAATATATTTATATTAATATAATGATAAACATCAAAATATTTAAAACAAATGAAAAATTTCTAAGCTCACTTTGAGGGCTCCAGGAAGATATACCAAAAATACAAAAGTTGATTAAGTGGACAGAAGTCTGAGCAGAAAAGAAAAATACTGTTCAAAATAGTTACATGCATATGAGAAGGACTTTTGCTTCGATTAATATGCTTAGTAAACCAATCAGCTCAAGTCTTTGGCAGGATTCTTTCCAGAACGGAAAATCACCTGGTCACAGTCCTCTTGTAAGAGAGAATGTTGTGTTACAAAGCTTGGTTGAAGTTTATAACTTTGAGGAGTTATTTTTTTTCAGTATTGATCTCTTCCCTAGGAAGCATAATGGTGACTTTATACTTCTGAATTGATATCTTCAGCCTCTGGAGCATTGACAGCTATTTGGGTTCCTTTTTCCAACAATGAGCTATGTGTTTATTGAGCAGAAAGACTACTAGAAAAAGAAATTTAATTTAGTCCAGCATATGTGAAAACCCAATGCTGCTTCTGACCTTCTTAAAGCCAAGGGGTCCCTGTGGAACCCAAAGGCAACCTCAGTGCAACTTCAGAGTCACTCTAAAACTCACTATCAAATTGCAATTCTTTAGGTGACTGAAGTAGAAAATGATCACTTGCACAATAAGTGATCATGATCTCTGCATTTAATTAAGTTAATGTTAATTGATTTCAATTTAATGAAGTCAAATGTCATACTTGCATTGGTTCTGCAGGTCCTTTGCTTTAGCTTTGCCCACTTTTTTGTGTCTAGTCTTCACCGTGCCTTTTAAAAAATCTTTGGTTTTCAAAATGCAGCACACCGCTGAGTCAAAGAATTCGATTCAAATGTTTGAGTTTATTTCTTTGCTTTCTAGACAGGATTCAAAGAGACAGAGCAGAAATCGTCTTCTGCCATCGGTAACAAAGCAAAAGGGCACATGTGAGTTCTCAAAATTATCTTTAAGGAAGGAGCTTTGTCTTTCCTACAAATGTGCAGCTCTACTTGCAGAGGAGAAGGAGGGCTGCTCTGCTCAGTTCCTATATTTGCCTAATACAGAAAATCACTCTTAGTGAGTATTTTATATTTACATGTTTTGCTTTGTTTTTAGTAGATTGTTCAAAACCTAAGCAAAAAGCAAAAAGAACTGAGATGTTCAATGTGGTGTCTCCTCCTAAACAGGATCCTCTGTTGAGACTAAGCCACATCATGTACACTGTCTCAAGACCCAAGGAGTGTTCTGAAGCTTTCCATCTAATATAACAGAAAGCTTTTATTCCATCTCAAATGGGATAAATAGTCCTTCTTTTAAGTGTTGAGCAGTGAGAACTCTTTTCTCATAATGCTTTTGGATTATGGAGACGGTTTTAAAATGCAAAGAAGGCAGAGCTGAATTTTCAGGAAGAGATTTGGGTAAAAGGTTAAAAAGAATTTCAAAATAAACAATGTAGTTTTACAGATGAGACCACCATAATTAGATAACCACTAGAAGGCTGCAAAGAGATGAGGAAAAGGCAGGAAAACTTTTCCTGCAATTTAGTTATTGTCCTGATTGATTCTTACAGCCCAAATATGATAGTCATATAGTTCAGCATTCTACTATTTTGCAAACCACTATACTTTTAAAAATCTGCTGTCAGTTATAGCTCAGGAAGAAAATCTATCAGAACATCACTCCAGTTCTGTTTTGCTTTCAATATTCTTGTGCTGGAGGGGAAAAATGAAACATTCAAATGGGGTTAACCCCAACTGTAATCCTACACTTTGGGATGACAAAGACAAATAATCCCATGGCTGATATTTAGGGGATCAAAGCCAAGGACATTCCCATACCTGAGACTTACATTGCTCAGTTTAAAGTAGAAAATGGCATGATGTGGCCATGCAGTGTCCTATTTCATGGCTACATTTGTGGATGCTTTGGATCTTGCATCCCCAGATAACCACTCTTTGTTCTCCTCCACTCCACATCCTTATTGTAATATACTTAGGAATTCTCCAGGGTGTTTACATGAATTATAGGTAGAAACACCTTTTGATAAAAGAGAATAGAAAGAAGAAACATTTTTTCCATCTTAAAAACATAGGAGCAGTCTGCTTGAGAAGAGTTGCAAATGAAATGTTGGAGTTCAATGTTCACATGTGTGACATGTCCATTTTGAGGTGAGAAATCCAACTAGAAGGGAGGTGGAATTACAGTAAGAGTAGAAACAAAACAAAGACAAGAAAAATAATTATTTGCATGAGCAAAATTTTATCTTTTGAAATAAAAGTTGATACATATTGATACTCATAGTATTTACGTGAGCTAATTTTGAACTCTTTAACACTTTGTTATACATCCAAATTAGCCTCTTCAACTTACACATACTTCCCTCTTTTCAGTATATATTTAGAGTAAAATAAAGATTTCAAGTTTGTGTTGAAAATGGTAGTGGGTGGTATGGTGGGTGGTATGGTTTTTCTAGATAAATTAGGACACTCTTTTATTATTTTAGATCAGGGTCTAGCAAGATCTTTCCAGTTCTGTTTTCTGGACTGCCATTTTTACACCTTTTACACTGGTCTCTACTACCCACCTCTGTGCAGCAAAGATACAAAATGTATACCTGGAAAATATACTGTGGTGCCTTTCTGCAGGTGATGCTGATTAGACAGGGGAAAGCAGCATTCAGCAACCGTTTTAAGCATTTTAATGCCATGTTTATTCTTGCAAAAAGCACTTGAAGGGCTTTCAGCCTTTTGGCTGTGCCTTTAAAACTGCTTGATATTCAGCAATTAGCAGTAGTTTTACTGACATGACTAGAAATATTGCCACTTGCTATTTATTGCAGAGCAACTCATTAAATCAAGCATAACTGCAGGCAGTGAAGACTTCAAGAAAACTAAGCAGGAGTGTGTATTGGGAAGGGGGAAAGAGGTGGTGGATTAATTGGTAAATAATTCCTCTGCTTTTTTCTTTCATGCTATATACATATAAAGTGCCTAAGCCAAATTCTTGACTTTATATAATGTATACGAGTATATTACTGGGAAGTTATCTGTGTATGACTAGTAAAGGTGCTACTGGCTCAACCCTGATGGCTTTCCAGAAGATCCTCAATTTTGTAATAGTTAGTTTGGATTTTGATTGTATATGCCACTCAGAGTCACCTGCTAGTGAGATGGGCAGACATAAATTCAATCAATAAATTCAATAAATATAGTCTGCAGAACTTGTCTATTTGTATTTGATCAAGCTACTAAAAGTTAGTAGATCTCAGTGGCTGGTCATATGTGGCATTTCTAATAAACCACCAGGTAATTCCTTGCAACCTTTGAAAATCTATTTATATTTTTATGTGCTTTTTCCACATCGGCATGCATGAGAAAAAAAGTTTTCAGATAACAAAATATGCATGTTTATTTCACTTCCAGAGGTAGAATGAGTACTGTACATGTAGATACTTGTATGAGGATTAAAGCCAAGAATCACATTACCTGTTTCAGCATGAACTTTATTACAGCTCTAAGAGATTACACACTTTAGAGTTCTAAGTGGAACCAACCTTATTATCCTAACATCCTGAAAAAAAGCATAAGAAGAATTTGAAGCAGGACAAAACCATTCCCTCTGAGAAGCACCAAGAGTTCTGGATTTACCCAGCAGTAAATTGCTATGCTTTATTCACATTATTCAGCACTCACTGCAACAGCCATGCTAGTTAATATAATCGTTGTATTACACGTGTTGGGATTGGAGCTGAGAGAGAGTGACTTGCCTAGGGCTACCCAGGTGGATTTATGGTTATAGTCAACTGTGAAAACAAGATTGCTGGATCAAATAAATGTTCTCTCCTCCATTGAAGCAATTTCATCCTTACTTTCCCATTTCCTCAACAAAAAAAATGTTTTGATCATTTTTTATTAAATTGTGGAAAAGATACCTCTGGATAGAAATACAGGATATAAAATGAAAAAAATAGCTATTTTCCATAGGTAGTTATCCTATGTTGTTTATTTAGCAATATGTAACAAATGCATATAGATGTCTTTCATTCAGGTCCCACATTTAATATTTCCAATTTAGGAAAATATATGTTAATGTAGTTGAAAGAAGGGCTAGAAAAAGTGCAATCCCTGTTTATTTTGCTTAAACAAAAACCTACAGAGTTCAGGGGTGAATTTTAGACAGCCTGACCACTGTCAATATTTTTCTAAGCTCCTTCGTCATTAATATCCTAAGCTTCTTAAAAACGTGTAGTGAGACAGAAGCATTGACCTAATGCATTTTTAAGAGAATTTGTATAATAATTCCACTTGTGTTCTATTTCCTCATTTTGGGTGTAATGTTTGAAAGACCCCACTCATATAAGAACACTTATTGCATTAGTACAACCAGTATCCACTTCCTAGTTCATTTATATATGCTTTGTTTGGATAATAACAACAACAATAATTAATAATAATATAATCACCATAAGAAATACTGCATCAATCCATTTCCAAATACGCCCACATAGGAGAGGACAACTGTAACACCAGACCTAGAAGAGCCACTGAAAAAGCCAGATCTTGATTGCTTGAAAGCCCTAAAAGTTGGGACTAATTTGACTTCAGGGGAATGCTGTTCCAGAAAAGGAGGGCAGCTTTTAATATAGCCTGACCCCATGTAGCCCCTGACAAAGCCTGATCTCATGCTTCCATCAAATTATATTCCCTATGGGCTGAAACCTAGAAGACACCATGTCTTCCAGATCTTAATCAATGAGTAATTGGGAGCAAGGCTTGTTCTGGTCTGGAGCAAGAATGGAAAGCAATGTTCCTATAGAGGTAGTTGAACTCCAACTACCAAAAGCTCTAGCAAACATGAGAAAATTAGAATTTATACAAGGACCACAATTTCACAATTCCTTATGTAGCATGAGAGGCAGCATATTTGTTATCCGAGTTGCCATAAGTTTCCACATACTACAAAAATAATATATTAGTTCATAGCCTAGATTTTCACTGGTGCACACAAACCATAATGGGACACAAATGCAAAGTCATACAAATGAGGAATTGTTAGGAACACAGTGTTGTTACTTAGAGAGAAGCTCTCCTGTCCTTTTCAAAGGAATACTTAATCAGCAGTACCAATGTGTAAATAATTCCCAAGTTCATTTTTGCAATTCTGAGTGGCCTCTGTATAATTGCTAAAAGCTGACACCATAGTTTCTTATTTATATATACATACACAGAGAGAGAGAGAGAGAGAGAGAGAGAGAGAGAGAGAGAGAGAGAGAGAGAGAGAGAGAGATAGAGAGAGAGAGAGA
>JANHFL010003090.1:409976-422384 GCA_032468155.1 Oxyrhabdium leporinum
TTTACGCGGGAGAAAACCCGAAAAGAACCCAAGATATACATACAAATACCCGCGAAAACCTCAAGAAACATATATATCTCATATATATATATGAGATGTCTGCAATCCTAAGAATTGGGTAGCCTCCAAAATTATAAGGAAATTATATAAATAAATAAACAACTGTATTTTCATATGTTTCAATGGCCCTCTAAATAAATCTGCTCTAAATGGGTCTCTATTCTGCTCACTATAACCTAGAAGCATAGAATATATAGTTCTAGCCTAAGGGGTCAATATGTAAATGAAATGTTAGCTAACATACCATACTACATTAAAAACATTTTTAAGATACAAATGCATCAAAAATCAAATAACTCTGACCCTGCTTAGCTCATAGAGAAAATCCAGTTAAAGGTCTACAATATTCATGACATCACAAGTATGACCCTTTCCACCACATTCTCCAGGCATCTAGCAGCTAATGATTACTAAAGGATACTTAATAATAAATTGTTTGCACTTTTTAAAATCTGGGAATGTGGCTGCATTGTAATTGAGAACTCTCAAAATGATAGGGAAGACCCTTCATGGAGCAGCCAGTCTGGCTTCTGGTATTAAGGCAACCACAATGGGAACAGTTCATCTGTGGTGGTGGTGGGGCAGTCAAAACAGACAAGGGAGGGGCAAAGTTTTATGTGATTTGCAGTTCATTTTTTTATGGATTTTGACCCCCTCTCCTCTCTATGCCCATGAATGGGAGTGATTCAGCCTTCTTTATGATTTATAGATACATTGTGTTATAAACAGACTAAATGCAGCAAGCATTAAGATATATTATTGCAAGAGATGATGTGGCAAACCTTTTTTAAATTTAATTCAGTGTCTGTAGATAAAGTAGACTTTTCTGAATTGACCATCTTTTATGTCATTCATTTCATGGTTTTCTGAATTTGCTGTTCTATATTTCACTGAATTAATAATCTTAGTTATTAGATTCCAGTTCTTCAACAAAAAGTCAAGGGGCCATCAGCGACTGTCTATTTTAGCCCAACACCAAGTAAAATCTAAACTTGAGAATCTCTGTTTTCTTTTTTGAAAAAGATAATCCTACGTTTCTGACTTGCTGAGGAAGTAAATCCAAACCCTGTGAACAAAAGGCTGAGGAGCATGTGAGCTAGCTCTCCTGAAATAATCTCTAGGAAGGGATCATATGTAGTGGAACAGTAGTAGTTTTCATGCAGTAGGTTGTCTATTTGGGTCCCAATTAGAGCCTTCTCTAATGGAAAAGGATCAGGTACAAGATGATGTAGGAGGTTTCTGCTTCAAGCCATTGAGAGTTATTGCCAGAACAGAAAATACTGAACGTTTGGTGAAGAAATAGGTCAACTAGTACAAGGCAGTTCTTTATACCTGGCATACAAAGACAAACACCATCAGTTGGAGCAACCATCACCTTGTCATACAGTTTTCAAAGGAATGTGTATATGATTGCAATAAGGTGCTGAAAGTCAAAGCTAATTCATTTTCATTACCTAGGACAAAGCAGTAAATATGTCTTCCTATCACAAGACAAGAAGCACAAATCTCAAGAGAGATAAATATGATAATAGCTATCCCTTTAAATGCTTCAAGAGAGATGTAGAAATTTCAGGAAGGCATAGCTATTGGTGACTAGTAGCCTGAGTGGCTGTAAACTGTCTCCAGAATAAATGCAGCATACTGTACTTTAGACACTAGCCTCTGGGAAACAACAATGAAAAGAGCTGTCTCATAAATTTCTCAGATGAAACAGACATGACACTGTGTGATACAGTGCTGGAGTAAAATGCCCTTTGGTTTAATCCAGCTGGCAGTTCTTAGGTTCCAATGTTCTCGTTTTATACCCACCGAGTTTCCTTCCCCCAGTTTCTGTATCTTAGATCATGATTGGTTTCAAATATTTCCAAATTTGCTACAACAGCAATCCCAATACCACTTTGCAAGTAGTTTGAACATAACAAGTTTTTTTAAATAAATATTTTATCAGTAGCTATTTCACTTGTTGGAAACCAATCTCCTCTCCTCCCCTTCCCCAAGAATAAGGGAAACTCAAAATGGAATTTTTTAGATGGGCTTCCAATTAGGAATTGCTAATTACAGTATTTCCCGAGCAACAATAACTATTGAATGAAGGCAAATACATTGCAATGAGCAAGGACATACATTCAATTTCACAGCAACTAAGATTGTTGGCTGTGCTGGTACAAAGATAGCTAGGGAAATAATTGAAACCTGGGAAATGGACTCCTTGCCAGTCAACAGGAGTGCTGATTTACCACCAGCTTATCAGGTACTTAGGAGCCAAGGTCTTGGCAACACAAGGAAACAACATCCAATAGCCAGCCATCAACAAACCAGTCAACCAATAGGAAGGCACCACATAAATATGATGCATAGAATAGCCCAAGGCACACATTACAGTAGAGAGAAGTTCCCTGAGGATGGGCCCCAGCATGAAAATGTGGAAGACTAGTCCTCTGGTCCCAGTGACCAACCCAGATTGGATTCTGCAACAACAACTACATCCCTACTAAATTAATGTTATATTTCACATCAGTAATTGCCTTTCATTTTGGCAAACACTTTTTTCTAAGTTTATATTATCTTAAACATATCAAAATTTGCGATCATAGTGTGCGTATTCATATAATCACATACTATTGTATGTGCATTGCTGAAAAACACTCTAGTATCAGTTATATCTCAGCATAATCCAAAATATCTTTTGGTACAAAAACATCAGCCTTTCTGGAAAACCTGGTAATTATTGATGACAGTTTTGCAAAAGTTCAGCTAAACTTTCAGTTTCAGTTTGGCTTCCAGTTTTAGCTTGATGTCAATTCCTGAAGGGAAATAATCCAAATATGAAATCTTCTTCTGCTTTATTTTAGGTCTGGATGGTAACCACCATTTCTAGCAAAACAAACACCTCAGGGCTCTGGAAGCAATGTTCAGAAAGCAGTTGCCAGAACCTCGTTGTTAACGATGATGACTTGGGTAATATACTGTTTATTTTCATCTATGGATATTGCTTTAATGGTATATTGCTATACATTGAACTCCTGCATTCCTTTCTCTCTTTCTTGCCTTGTGTCTTTAGCTGCCCTCAAGGCTGTGCAGGCCTTCATGATCCTGGCCATCATCTTTTCCTTCATCTCTTTGGTCATGTTTGTGGTACAGCTCTTCACCATGGAGAAGGGGAAACGCTTCTACATCACTGGATCCATTATGCTGATTTGCTGTAAGGAAAACCATTGTCTATGGTGGCAAACTGAAAATTAGTCCAAAATACTGGAGAAGGGTGGTATATCCTAGCCATCCTCTTATGAATGTTATGAATATAAGCATAACAAAATAACAGAGTTGGAAGAGACCTTGGAGGTCTTTTAGTCCAACCCCCTGCTCAAGTAGGAAACCCTAATATTATGTGAAGTACTATTACCTAGTACTTCATATAGTTTTATTGGCTCCAAGAGGCACATAGTTCATTGCTTAAACAATAAAATATTTATCAGAAATAAGAAAATAGAAAACCAAAGTTTAAACATAAAGTCTTCTTTCTTTAATAGCTGTCAAGGTACCAGGAAAAATTCCACGTGGAGGGTATTTTTTAATTGTGAAGGCTATTGATGGAAAGGGTCTTCCATCATGGTCACCTTCTATATATTTTTTCGCTTGGGGAACTTGGACAAGGGGCCCCAATGTTAAAAATGAAAAAACAAAAACAAAACCATTCACTATATGTGGAAAGAGATACTATCTTCATTGACAGGCCACAGAAACGGTTACATTACTATAGGTATCAGGGGCCTACTACAGAGAAGAAAGTATAATAATTCCAAGGCATTCAGATAGATTTTGTCTATACATAAGAGACTATAGAAACACTCTATATTGAGTTAGAAACAATCTTTTTTAGACCAATTCAAGTTTACAAAGTAGCATGCAGGCATTGGAGTTTTCAAGAACTTCTTATCAGGCAGGGTGATAAGGAAGGGAAAAAAGACAGAAAAATGGGTAAGGGGAAATAATGTGTTCAGCATTCAGGATGTCAGTTATGGCTCTATATGTTGCAGGCATGCAACTGAGTCCTATCAGTATTAATGTTAGTTTTGATTTTTTTTAAAAATCCATCTGATAAGGTAATCATAAATCATGTGCCTCAAAACAAAATATATTTTTATTTTATAATAACAAAGCAGTTGGATTTTTTCAATATTCAAATAAGGGAAGTTAATAGTAATCCTTTTCTTTCCAGTTCTTTTCACTGTGAAAACTACAATTGTTTGGATAAAGATTTAACGTGTCTTCCCAATTTTACTTTATTTTATTATTTATTTGTTTGGTTGCTTTTGTTTTCACAGGGCTCTTTATTTTGATTGCTGCCTCGATCTATACGGCCCGATTTTCTCACTATTACAAAGACAGTCACCACGGATATTCCTTTATACTTGCCTGGATCTGCTTTTCCTTTAGCTTTATTATTGGGATCCTGTATCTTGTGCTCAGGAAAAAATGAGAGTTGTCAGGGTAAAATAGAGAGAGAAAATTAGAAATTGGGGGACTTGTGGGAGGGTTGTGAACTCACTTTGCTACGAGACATTTGCCAAAAATAATGAATATGTAATTCACCCAACATGCCGAAACACAGAAAACTCCATAAGAGAGAATTGCTATAGACTCTCTCCTATTATGAATTTAAGACCATGAAGATGGTTGAAGTATCTTCAGCTTAGAGAGGTGATATCTCTCAGACTCCATTCAAAGGCCTCAGTGTTCTCCTTCACTGACAGCCGAAAAGGCAGAAATAAATAAGATGTTCAATTTCCTTCTTGATCCTTCAGCAGCATGACATAACACCCATGAACACTACTGATCTATTTCTAGTAATCCAAAAAGGTATCATGAAGTGAGACACTAGAAGTATCAACCTCCCTTCCAAATTAAACAGTGTTAGAGCTGGCCACATTATATAAAAAAAATGAGGTCCTTGCCTCAGTCATCTGATGCTAAAGGATAGCAATGAAGTACTGAGTGACAGAACTGTAGTTCCTTCTCAAACTAACCAGCGTCTCCTAAGCCATCTAACTGTTCCATAACAAGTTCCATTTATCACCATGCCTATTTTCCAAATTTGAAATGGGAGACATGTTACTTCATTGTGCATCTCATATTTTATTTCATACAAAAATTCCTTGGAATTAAAATATACGAAATGTTAAAAGTCAACCTGTTTTAATATTATCTAAATTGTACCCTTTAAATTTAATGTTTTAAAATATTTAATTTCCACTCTTTATTGTCATGTAAAGAAATAGTGCTGCTGTTGTTGAAGAAGACAGAAGGCAGTAGCCATTGGGGAATGAAAAAGAGGTGAATGGTAAAGGAAGATGGGATAGTATGGAGAAAGACAAACAGTATTCCTAATTATAAAGCATGTCGTTAAAATATGCAACTTTCTAGCAAAACTTGATGTGTCCGTTTTACACAGCTACACTATGAAGATAGAACTGTTGGGTCCATAAAGTTTGTTTTGTTCAAGCTGTCAATCCTTGAGGCATTCAACTCTGGCTCATGTGATCTCATCTCCCAGCATCAAATTAGACAAAGCATTTTCTCATTTCATTGAATAGAATGGGGGATGGGGGTGGAACATTGTTAAAGTGGGGCTTTCAATATTGGAACTTACATTTTAACTATAATATATAATGTATGATGGGGCAGACCTTAATATTGCATTGGTAAAGAAAGAAATTATTTGTACTACAAAACAGGGTTCCTTAATCAGAATTCTGTGATAATAGAAACAACGCTTCTGATTTGTGTGTGTGTGTGTGTGCGCCCATCTTAACTCCCCCCCTCCCCCTGTTTTATTGCATATAGTTTGTCTCTCTAAGACCGGCTAATTAAATTTTGTAAGTAGAGGGCCAAG
Source organism: Oxyrhabdium leporinum (assembly GCA_032468155.1). Taxonomy (NCBI): domain Eukaryota; kingdom Metazoa; phylum Chordata; class Lepidosauria; order Squamata; family Cyclocoridae; genus Oxyrhabdium; species Oxyrhabdium leporinum. Next base: position 415,930 of record JANHFL010003090.1, read on the forward strand.
CAGAAAATTGCTATATTAAAGTGAAAAGACTTCTTATTACATCATAGTTACCGTTTGCCTTCCTACCACATAGATCAGTTCAAAATAATGAAACTATGCTTAGGAAGTTGCTAATACTCTCTCTGCTTTATTGTACTTGAGTGATATGAAAAGTAAGGAGGGGTTCAGGGTTGCAAGTTTAGTATAAACAGTATTCTTTTTCTTGCTTTCTTCATTATACTGTTTTACATGTATTTGCTAGATTATGTTCTGTCATACTTGCCATTTCTCAACATTTATTTTATGTGCAGCCATTGTAAATATTTTGATACAAGTGTCCCTAGAAGTAGGGATATATAAAATAAAGTAAAATAAAATAAAATTCAATTTCTCAGACATGTGAGTCTTATTGATTTTCCAGCAGCATATATCAATAGCACTTCTTCCCCTGAAAGAAAAATGAGGACAATCTAGTATTTTCAGGATAACCAGCTTGGCAGAGGCTGAGCTAGAATTGCTGCTATGCAGCTAAAGTGGTGATATACAGGTTATTTCTGGAGCCCAGCTTTATGTAAAGGCATTCGTATTCAACTATTTATGGAACAGGGGTACCCGGTACCAGTTGAGATCTCACAAAGGATCATTGCCAGCCCTTTTTGGTGAGCAGATCTTGGATAGGAAACACCATCATGCTTCTAGCCAGGTTTTGGCGATAGCATGATCATCTCTTGCATCCACTGTCATGTTGGGGTGAGGTTTTATTGCTTATAGATGGAACAACTGAGAAGGCGGCCTCCAACAAACAGTCCAGGTTGTGCTGAACCAACTGCAATAAATACCTTACCAGAAACATTTTCTGAAACTGTGTCAAAAGTTAGCTGCTTGATATGAGAGTAAAGAGTGACCACTAATCTGCCTTTTTGAATGGGATCATTCTAGAAAGCTAGGAGTGTTGACATAGCTGATTAGCAAACTTGTTTTCTTCATTACTGACTTCAGTGAGATGCCAAGCTGGGAATCATTGGAAAAGTTTGGGCCTTTCTGGACAGATAACAATGATTATGCCCTCCTCGCCACATTCTGCCCAATTTAACAGAATCAGTTGAAGCAGGCTGCTACACAGGTATAATACCACAGAAACAGACAGCTCAGAGAAAAAATTGTCATCTTGTGCAGGGGAGAGCCACTTGTAGCCTTGCCATCACCTATTCTTAAATGCAGTAAATGTTTGGCCAGTGACATTTGGCCTAGCACACCTTCTTGGGACTTTTTAATAAAGCTTGCTTTCACCGGGAACTTTAAAATAAAGCTTGATTTAAATAGGTCAATAAAATTTAAGGCTTTCAGAGTGCTGAGTGGAAATTCAAGTTAAATTGGAACAGCTAGCACAGAATGTAAGGTTCCATTAGTTGGTATAAGGGTAAAGTTAGAGAGTAGATCACACAAATACTAGGGTGTCTGGAGGGAATGAGGGGGGGGGAAAGTCAAGATGATAGGAGCAATCAAAGCTTTGCCTGTTTCTTTTGTCTATTGGACATGTGTTCCACATGACGTAGATGGAGCTTTGATCACATTATGTCAGTTGCTTTTTTTAGTTTTTTGACCATACCCTGAGGTCACACTTGGATAGATCGAAGGATTTTAATAGTTTATGGATTTGATGAAAAGGTAGAAACACACACAAAATGAATCAATCGCAAGAAGCCAGAGCAACAGAATGGTCTCTCTTCTCTTTTTCTCAGAAAATAGAATGAGCAGAAAAGCAAAGGGACATTCTTCTCCCAAACATTTTTAACAAGGAGAATTTGTGGAAATGATAAGGCTCAATAATTATTTTTCATGCTAATGACATCATAGACCATCATACCATTCACTCCATGTCATTACCCAACATTCTAAATAAGAGGGAAAAAGAAAAGCAAATGTTTTGTAACAACCTGGAAACAGGAGGAAAGTTCTTTGTGACTATCAGATTTCATTCATTTCACTGAAGTCAGTCCAATTGTGGGACAAGTCAATCAAATCTTCATTAAATCAAATAATTTTCTTGTGCATTTCCATAAAGTAATACTATTCTCTTAAGTTACTATATTAATTTGCAACCATAGCAACTAACCCCTCTGTACATAACAGATATTCCCTCAAATTTATATTGTGTGATATGGAAACCTGAAGGTTTCTAGGTTACATGGACATGAGGACAAAATGGAAATGCAGTCTGGCTAGATGCTAAAAGCACTGAAAGAGGAAAACAAATCTGCTGAAATCAATTTGATATATTTAAGGCAAATAAACGTATTAAATCACCTTAGAGATGTGTAAAACTATTTTCCATCGGCTGGATAGAATTCCTGTTAGTTAGAAACTTAAGGCTCATTATTCTGCCACAGAATGATTTGCTGTGGAAAAGCATGACTCTTCACTGCTATGTAAAGAAGAATAGATCTGCAAATCTAATTCCTGTTACCTTTCTTACTTCAAAGGGGGGGAAGACTCTGCAGAATTATTGATAACCTATTTTCCTAAGCATTTCTAAAGCAGGATTTTGTTTTTCCTTGTATGCATACCTTTCATGTGCAACCTATAATAGAAAAATGCATTTTTTTATACTTAGTTCTTTATTTTTCACACTTTTCTTAGTAATATTCCTCCTAATATTTGTATGTTGGTGTGTTTTAAAATCACAAACTGTAACATAAAATTTTGAAGTTTGGGAGTGCATATAAATTCTAAACCTTACTCTATATTCCTGGCTGGTGTGGAATTAATTCTAATGGATCAGGTCAAGTCTCAGTTCCCACTGGAACTTATATTACTGCATCATGCAAACATGCCTTAGTTCTATAGCTAGTATATAGTGCAGATTTACTAGATGAAAATAATTTAAAATTAGTTAATTGCTTATATTTGATTAATAGTAGACAATAGCAAAAGTTTTCATGATGACTTTAACCTGTGGGACCTTTGGCTAAATTCCTGGTAATCCATTACAGAAGGAAAGGGAGAAAAACTTGTGTGTATATATGTGTATATACCTGAACATATTATGAGAAAATCTAGAGGACAGGATCTATCAATAGAATATTAAAAATGACTGAAATGAAAAAAACCAAGAACTAAAGGATTTGCTGTGTGGTAAGTGATATGGCTGTAATAGAAAAAATATGTTGTCTTCATATTTCAGTTGCTTAAAAAAGGGGTATATGATTCCTTCCTTTCCTGGCCTCTATATCATGCGAAGTAGTTCCAAGGCATACCTAGCAACTCTCACAAAATTCATTTATGATATAGTATTTTTGGAGGTAGCATTGAGCAGTGAAGCAGCTCTGCTGCTATGACCAGTAGCACTGGCAAATAAAACAAACAAACCAGTTTTACAGCGTCTCCCCTGCATTATCAGAATAATGTCTTTTCTAACATAGTTATGAAAATCCAACAATCTTCTAGGAAATCCCAGATGTTTCAATCTGCAAAACATCACATATACCAATCATAATGAGATTTATAGTAAAAAATGGCCTGGAATATAACTTTTATACTTTGGGGAAGGTTGGATTTTAAATTATTACCTTCAGGAGGCCTTTTGATGAAGTATGTGAAGTGCACAAATGAAGTTATCAATGATCTTTGAGACACAAACGAAGTATCAGCATGGAGTCATGACAGCATGTTTCAGTGCTTCTTCCCCTAAAAAACTGAAATATTTGCATGATATATAAAAAGGTAGACTGACAGATAAAAGATTAGAGTGTAGGCTTCTCCTTGCCATGTATGCTTTGAATGTTCTGGAAACAATTTACTGAAAGGAGCATTTGACGATTCAGTAGCTCCACAAACAGTCTGAAGTAGTGATTTTTAAGTGAAATATCCAATAGAACTGGATTTAGTTTTTGTACTAAGAATTTGAAGAGAGAGAGATATGGAAAGCAGTCATTTAAAATTTAGTCCAATTTAGGTCGTTATTGTTTTAATGGGAAACAGGGAGATAGTATGCTAGATAATCATGATGACATAATGAAATCCAGTGCTTTATTGTAAACGTTTACACAAGGAAAAAGCAAACAAACAAAAAGAAGAATTCAGAGCATTTTATTCCAGGTATGAATTAGCTCCTTGGGAGAAAATACTACTTCTTTTGAATCCAACTCATTTATTGCTACTTTATGGAGCTTTCTCTAGGACTGGTGCGGTGGCCTAGAGAGGGAGCTCTTGCCTCACAGTCAGGAGGCTGTGAGTTTGATGCTAGGTAGAGGCAGATATTTCTCTCTCTGGGCACACTGAGAATATATCTGCTGAACAAAACTCCGCATTGGGAGGGCAGGAAGGGCACCCAGCCACTCTGCTAGCTCTGTTCAGTTGCCCAGACTCCATTCCGCAAGGGATTGTGGGGTCATTAAATGAAGATGATATGGAGCTCCCTCTCCCATTAAAATCTAGAAGATCACAGTAGCTAATACTGGTAATATGAAGGTGAGCTAGCACCTGGCTACTTGTACCCCCAAGTTCTTCATCCCTGCCCCAGCCTTCTTTCTAATTGATATGGACAAGTATCCTATCTTTGGTGCCTTATTGCTCTATGTGATAAAACATGCAATTGTCATTTTCCTCTCAATTTAAATAACAATTGCACATTTTTAGCTAGGGAGCTCTGTAAAACTCCTGCAGTGACCACTCATCTGCTACTGCTCCCATTATTTCATTTTCAAAGCAAGAGACGTTTGCAAAGCTGCTTCTACCTCAGCAAGGAGATTAGAGCAGCCCACAGAAATTGGACTCGTTAATAGAGAGAATGAGATTCTGTGATCATTTTATGACTAAGTTGCAACAGCAGCTTTGGTATCTTTGAGAAAGTGAATTGGACTGGAGAGATATGCACAAAAATGCAATGCAAAAAGAAAAAAAAAGCTAGATAAAAAGTCTAAAAATCTTGCCAGCAAATAGTAATGCTATATTTTTCTCACTGAGAAGCAGAATAATTGGCAGCCTCATAGAATATAAGAATCTGATTGTCCTGCTTCAGACTGTTTGTCGAGGTAACAAATAGTCAAATGCTCTATCAATGGATTATTTCCAGAACATTCAAAGCATACATGGCAAGAAGTCTACACTCTAATCGTTTCTCTGATAGAACCCATCAAGAGGTTCTTCTGATTGTTGCCTCCAGGGGAGTTGGGGTTGGGGTTATTGATTTTTGTATTGGGGTTTTATCCTTGAAGGCCACCTGGAATCACTGAGAATGAGTTAGGCAGCCATAAAAAATTTCTAAATAAATAAATATATTTAACTGAATTTAATTACATTTAATTGTACTTTCCTGCCAGCCTCTCCCTACATTTTTGCATGAGAATATCTGGTTAAGCATTTGCTATCTTGATTAGACATTCTAGTTCTAAGTATACTTATCATACTGCAGTGGAATGTGATTTCAAGAACACCTATTTAAGATCAGAGTTTTGGTTCCTAGAGCATCAAAATACTTTTGTTTTTAAAATTAAATTGAGACAGACACTCTGAAGTTCTAATAATTTCTGAAGTCTTATTTCCATATCAATGTTTTTTTTCTTTATGCTCTGGGCATAAACATATGTCAGGACATGTGTTCTGTTGATTTTAAGCAATGCTACCAGAAATCAGGTGAAGTTTAGCAACAAATTTCCACTGATCAGTTATGTTTGGGCTTAATTTGACCAGTTAAAGTCAATGGATTATATATTGAATGCAAATTATAGAAGCCGGCATGCTGTATTCCCAGCTGCCCTGTCACGCCCTGCATGACAAACACTTTGCTAAGGATCTTGAGAAGTACCAAACGTATGTGATTTGATGGACTTGAAATGATACTAATTTATGGTAATCTTACATATTCCTATGAGAATAAACAAAGCAAAGCAGGAATCTTCAGATCATTCTCCATTCTGTTACAACACATACTACAGCATGACATCTGTTCCAATGAGAGTACTTTAGGCAATGTAGAACTATATGAAAAAGGTGGATATTCAATTAAGAATACACTTTGGCTGGATTAAGCAAGGTATCGCTCTTTCCCATACTTCAAAAGAACAACAACTTTTATAAATCTAGGAGGCCAAAAAGTATGTATGTATGAATAAATATTTTTTTAATTCACTGACCAGTGAATTAAAAACAAAAACACATTAAAAATAAAAGTAAAGTAAAAGCAAAACAAGGACAAATATTACAATTGGTGGTGCGTTTATCAGTAAATAATAAAATATCTGCCTAATTTTACAGGCAGTATAATAAAATTCAGCTAGGTAGAAGGAGACAAGGCCAAAGTATCAATGCTCCCCTAATATGTGTCAGGCCCCCCTCTCTTTCTCACTCAAGAAAGTAGAACTCTTGAAACTTGGAATTTCAAACAGGATACTTTTTATAGAGCAGAAGTGATAGGAAGCAAAGTGAAAGCAAGTTCTAAAGTTTAACAAAGAAGACAGTAACTTTTAAGATACCCA
>JANHFL010003090.1:422484-434134 GCA_032468155.1 Oxyrhabdium leporinum
ATGCTTTGGTAACGGTCGTTTCGAAGAGGAGATAAGGACCCTTAGAGGGCCTCAATCAGGAATGTAACAAGATTATGAATGTAACTGATTAGAATTGATTTGAATATCCCCAATATGATATCTGGGATGCACACCAAACCACTGATTTACTTTCCCTATAAATCTCTATGTAGATAAAAGGCAAGACGGTCATGTCCTGAGACACCACCCATTGAATTGACCCAGTCTTTCTTCCTATATACCCACTGACTGGAATCATGAATTCAGGAAAATGTTGAATCATTCACCATCAACCCTTGCAGGCTATTCAGGGAAATACAGTTCTGAATAGTATCAAATGTCACAAAGAAATTCAACAAACTAAGTCATACTCTCCTTATCTAAACATTACCTCAAATCAGGTCATAAGCATAATCAATATGATTCCTGCCTCATATCCATATCTGAACCCTAATTTTAAAAGATCCAAATACTTCTTCAGAGTCCTTTGGAGTTGTTGATCCACCAATCTTCTCAATAACTTTCCCTAGAAAGGGAAGTTTGACTTGGAGACTTAGTAGTGTTAGTTGTTCAGTGTAACTGGGTCTAAAGCCAGCTGTTCTTCAAGGTCAATAACCACCACCCCTCCTGCAATGAAGCATTCACTCTTGGCTGCATATACCAGCCTAGTGGGGCAGAAGTCTTCCCAGATAACCTTTGAAGAGATTACCTTTAGAACCCTATTGGACTCCATCCAACCACCTTCTAATTTTGAGAGAATATACATTTTATATAAAAATGCTCACTAACATCTCGTAGAGAGGCCTGGCATCAGCTCTTCTGGCATGTCCTTCTTTAAAAGGCTCCAGGTTAGTTTAAAAAAGAGCCACTAGATGGCAGTCAAAGGATGCAATAAGTAATTCTGCTGTCAGAGAGCTGGGATGGTTAAGGGACCTCTCATGCCTGTGCACAATTCTCTTACTCCTCAGGGCCTTCTTCCAAGGTTCTTCCCTCTGTTAAAGCTATTATTAGGATTATCACTTTCTTCCTCCTAAATAAACACGGATAGAGACGGATTCCTTAGGAGAAAAGATGCTAGTGGCAGCATTACAGTGGCAATTTTGCCCAGCAATGGTGGGAAGATTGTGAGTGAAGCTTTGATAGGTCCTTGTGAGAATCATCAGAGCATTATCCATTACAACCCACATACGCATCTGCATTACCCCATTGCAAGGCTATTGAAAAAGAAGCCAGTTCAGCAGTAGCCATAATGTGGTCAAACAGTCAATCCAATTAAAGCATTGTTGTATCATCCTTGCCCTACTTATGTGAGACTTTTGATATCACACAGATATCTAAAAGGGGTGGAGCCTGTTGCATGACACATCTGTCATCATTTTGGTAGAAGCGGCTGGAGCTGCAGATGTTCTTGGGCTAGCTCTTGTGATCTGCTGACCTGGTTGCATGCTAGTATAATAGAGTTTCCAGAGACTTTTCACAAAAGTCTTGACTTCATATTATATTTTTACTTTTAAAGCTGGTCAACAGCAGTAAGGATTAACATTACGAGTAAAATCCAAAAGACTCTCCAAAAGACTTATCAATAAACTTCCTCTCACATTCACTTCTGCAGCACCTCAATGTCCTACCACGCAGATGTTGGCTTTAAAATCTCTGCTCTGTTATTTGCTACCTCTAAAATTATCTCAATGGATATGATTTATCCTCACATCTCTATATCAATGGATTATTCATTTCTGGGGAGTTTAAATGATCTGTCAGATCTTTATTATCATGTGACAGATTAAGAATTGAAGCTGAGAGATTAAAGATTTGCAAGACTTTATTCCACTAAAGGGGATCAGCCACTTCTAAATCTTGTTATGGTAGATTATCTCTCTATCAGTCATTATGCAAGAATTAGTAGTGCTGGAATGTGGGAAATCAGTCCAACTAATCTAGAAGTATATTAAGTTGTAGAGAGTCATAAAATCAATGAGGAACATCATATCTTTGAAACTGTCTTTTGGAGTAAGTGTTTATTTAACATATTTGGGTTTTTGTGCCTTGGAGTACTGTCTAAAATATGGTGGTATAACTGTTAGAGGCATCCACTAGGCAAAATATGTGCATTCTTTGAAAATGAATGAATGAATGAACGAACCCCTTAATATGAAAATGGGACAGGTAAATAGGCTGCAGTAAACAGGAGAACAAACTGTGAACTCAGAGAGTTCCAGAATCTGGTAATCAATTGTCCAGATGTTGGCATGGCTAAATGGTTAAATGAAAGTGAATTCTTCTTGTTTCAATCTTCAGTTTCCAAGTAATTCATGGAATCAAAGGCCTGGAAAAAGCTTTGTATGCTAAATAACACAGATAAGTTCTCCCTCCCTCCCTCCCTCTCTCTCTTTTAGAAATACAACATTCTAAACCGAGATTTTTGTTTTGAATATCTCATTGAACTCAACCTCAGTTTCATTTAAAAAGATACTTTTGGTTATCTTAAACCTTTTTTTGTAAATGGGAAACAGTTTTATTCCTAGCATTCTTTAAAAACTGAAGGAAAAGCAACTCTTGTGAATTTAACAAAAGTCATGTATAAATTAGCAATAGATTCCAATTTACCTTCTCCCTATGATCTATTGACTATTATCTCCACATTGAAAAGAAAGCCACAGAGTGAGAACTTAAGAATTTCCAGCAAGAGTATACTCATCAGCTCCTGAGGCAATCATTACAATTTCTACATACCTGTTTAGATTTTTTAAAGGAAACATTGCCAGCAGGAATTTATCCCACCGCAGTATCAAGACCAGGGATGTCAAACTTGCATTGTCAGGGCAGTGTGATGTATCGGGACTTTTCTCCCCTTCGCCCCCCAGGCGGGGGCATGGCCAGCGTGTGACTCATCCGGCCCGTGGGCCATGAGTTTGACAAGTTTGATCAAGACTGTTTCCCGTCTACGATGTGTTGTCTGGATATCAGATTATTTGGGCTGGGAACTGTAATACTATCAAAACTGCACTCAGCATGCTTAGGAGACATCAGTAAAACAAGCTCTATTTAGAAGCCTGCATGAATTTATACATGAGCAATATTTCTTTTATTATCATTATTTTTACTGATAACATTTTTCTGCTTTTCATTGATGAACAGTTCTGGCCATATGTAAGTGGGAAACTGGAATTGTATTTCATTAGCATTTCAAAGCTAAAAGACTATTTTCTGAGGAACTATTTGTCTTATACAAAAGGAAAGCAAAAACGAAGAGTTAAGTGGGAAGCTTGTATTGTACAAAGCTAGATAATTTAAACAGCCTCCAAATTTGCCTTTTCAAAGCATAAATTAATTACTTCTAACCCCATCTGTCTTAAATAATAATCTGTTCCACAAATGATAGACTAATTCCTAATTAAGATATGCTAATGAGACTGACCATATATCACTCAAAACTTGAGTCTGATAAAAAATTCTTGCTGTTCCCTGGTTATCTTACTTTTCCACTCCTAAACTTTGCACTAGATTTCTCTCCCTGTAGTTTGATAGCACCATGATGTACTCACTAATGATTAATTTATGCTAATGGCCTTTCATCTCTGCAGATGTCAGCATTGAAGAGCTCACACACAATATCCTTCAAATTTTTATGGCACTGTGTTACTTGTTTCTTTCCCTCTCACCCCATCTGGGCTAATGAAGAAAGTTTTCCATGTCTTCCCATATTTTCAGTTAATTTTACAAATTTGAATTTTATAAATTACATGTCCTTTGTTCTTCCGACTCCTGTAGATCAGATTTTTTCTAGTCTGAAATGCTTCAGAATCTCTTGCAATGAGGTACTAGGTCCTCATTACTAGTTCCAACATTTCTGGAGAACAACTGCTAATGAAGTTGCCCATTTCATCAAATAAAGTGGGCTTAACCTATCAATTAAAAAAATGGAACAGAAAAATTTAAGCCAGATCACTTGATAAAAAGAAACTTCTTGTATCACTATCATTACAGGTAGTCCTCAACATATGACCACAATTAAGTGAAAAATTTGTTAAATGAACTTGTACCATTTTACGACTTTTCTTGCCACATTTGTTAAGCAAATTACTGCAGTTAAATTAGTAACATGATTGTTAAGTGAATCTGGGTTCTCCATTGACTTTGCTTGTACGAAGGTCGCAAAATAACTCCTAAATACTGCAACCATCAAAAAAATGAGTCAGTTGTCAAGCATCTGAATGTAAATTATGTGACCATGAGGATGCTACAATGGTTGTAAGTGTGAAAAAAGATAATAAATCACTATTTTCAATGCCGTTGTAACTTTGAACAGTCACTAAAAGAACTGTTATAAGATCTACCTGTACTGTGCCATAGTCCTTTAAGCCATAGCTGTATTTCACTATTGGTATCTCAGCAAGGGAAAAGGTTTATGTGAATAAATGAGACAGGATGTCAGTTCTGCCAATGACTGAAGTTATTCTATTATAAATCATGAAGAGCAATCCAAATCTTTAGAAAAAAAAGTGATTTCAGTAAAATTTAATTGGTCTCCTAAAATTCCAGGAGGAACACATGTAATAAGAGACAGAGGAGCAGCAGAAGAAAGTGGGAATGTCTGTGGAGATTCTCAATCATCCAGGTCTGGTTGTCCAAATGCATTTTCTTTTTTATTTATTTATTTATTTATTTATTTTTACATTTATATACCGCCCCATTCCGAAGAGACTCGGGGCGGTTTACAGCTTATAAGCAATACTCTTACATCAGTATATTTTTCTCAGAAGGCAACTGGACTTTCTTAGTTTTTCCTTTAAAAATGTTTCGCTTCTCATCCAAGAAGCTTCTTCAGTTCAGACAGTGGGAGGGAAAGAGATCCTGGAAGGTCCATGCATGATATCAATGTCATTTTGACATTATCAGTAGCTCTTGATTCAAAAAAATTTCTAGCTTCTCCAAGACACATATGTGTGATTTTCTTTTTGGTAGTTCATTATTAGGGCATTGTTTTCTGCTTGATTATTTCTCGGTTGTTAATTCCTGATTATCTGCTCTGCAGACTCCTGGAGGGAATATGTTCTGGTCTTTTTGTTTACTTCTTAGCTTTTTATTGTCTCTTTTGAATGTGGTTTATCTCTATGTGCCTACTGATTGCTGATTTGTCTCTTCCAGGAATTTTGTAGTATTTTTGGATTTAGTTTTATCTAGGATGCTACCTGCAGTGGAGATGTCTTGACTTTCCAGCACCATATAGCAATAGCAATAACACTTAGAGTTATATACCGCTTCATAGTGCTTTGTAACCCTCTCTAAGTGGTTTACAGAGTCAGTATATTACACCCAACAATCTGGGTCATCATATTACAAATCTCAAAAGGATGGAAGGCTGAGTCAACCAGCCAGGATCGAACTGCCATCAGCCAGAAGTCAGCAGAAGTAGCCTGCAAGTATTGCACTCTAACCACTGCGCCACCATGGCTCTTAATCCATAATTAAGATATCACTTAATATCTTTTCCAGGTTGTAGTGAACAAATGAACAATATATGCAGGGCAAAGGATTCTTAAATGAATTTCAAATTCTGCAACAATATTTATCACTTTCTTTTTTCTGTAATGCAAGAAAATGAATAATACAGTTATTCAAGCCCTGGTCATTTCATATCTACACTACTGCAATGCACTCTACATGAGGCTACCCTTGAAAAGCATTCAGAAGCTTCAGCTGATAAGGAGTATGGCAACTAGGATGACCCATATTATATCATTGCTCCTCAAGCTGCTCTAGCTGTCAGTCAGCTTCTGGTTGTAATTCAACGTGGTTATTATCTTTGAAATCCTGTGTGGCACAGGTCCAGGTTTCTTGAGGAACCATCTCACCTCACTGGGATTGGCCTTCCCTACTCGTACCAACAGAGGAGGCATGCTGCAGTCCTCATTGGTCAAGGAATTCCTGCTGGCGAAGTCCAGGAGAAGGGCCTTCTTTGCCATGGCTTCTAGCGTTTGGAACATCTTACCCCTGAGTGAGATTGGCTCCTACTCTTCTGTCCTTCTTCAGGAACCTTAAGTCCTGGCTCTGCCAGATGGCTTTGGGCCCTAACAGGGAAGCTTCACACTGGAGGTGGTTGTTGAATTAAGAAGCAGTTCCATCTTCCCCCCCTGCATCCTATTCCTTCTCTTCCCATCTTTTAACTATAATTTTATCTTGATTGGATTATTATTTTTATTCTTTAAAGATATTTATTTGTTAGGATTTTCAAGTTTTAATGCTGGAAGCTGCCCAGAATCATTTCATTATGAGATGGGTGGAAAATAAATCCAATAACTAAATAAATAAGAAAACAATAGTGATATTTTCTTCTCAGCTGAATGATTCATACTAGAGATCCTTTAGCATAGAACTAACATGCCTTTTCAAACACTTCCCTTTTCCTGACTAAATACTTAACTGATCAGATATTGCAAAGTATTTGTTCATTGTGGTTCAGGTCTGGGATATTTAAAGCCAGATCCTCTATACTTTATAGAATGAACTATCCTGTGGTGCATTCATATTACACATGATTCATTGGATTGTCTGTTGAAAAGTTGACCATCAACTTACTTGCAAATGCAAAAGAAGGCTTCATATTAAAACTGATTTGAAACTAAAACTGACATTGCCTAATTTCTCAGAACTTTGCTAAAGTTCCATGTTATGCTAACCATATCGTTATTAAAATATGAATCATATGTTCTAATTACCTGCATAGTTTACTAAGTGACCTGTTGAACTGCCTGAATATTATAAATAGTCTAGTATCTTGGAGACTCTAATGGATATTCTAACTCCTATAACTTTGCTACACATAAGATTTTTATCCCAGGAATTTTCTCCCAATTCTGCTCTATTCTTACATTAGAGATTTGATAGAGGAAGTTGTTCTCAGTGGTCTGAAAAGAGAAATGCAGGAGTTAAGATTCTCCTTACCTTTACTACCTCAACTCTGAGAAATCCCAATAGGATATTCACCGTGCATAATCTGCCCAGAAGCTGCTTTCTGCCCAGTCAGATTATTTGTTTGTTTAATAAATATAAATGTTTCTGATCAGCAGAGATTTTTCAGGTTGCCTCCGGCTTTTTTACCTGATTGTACTGGGAACTCAGTGTAACAACTTCTGCATTCGGTGTATTTCTCTAAATACTGAATTACAATCAGGAAATGGAGTTAGTGTACCTCCAAAAAATGGTCTACCTAAAACCTCAGATTATAAACACAGCAGGATATTTTTATCTGTTTCAGCATATGCTATGCTCATGAACGTCTAGTCAATGTTACCGATAATAATGTCTAGAAAAAAATGAAATAAAATATATGGTACAATAATTGCTTAAATAGACTAGCAAATTTAATTTGAGTTGAGTTGAACCTTACCCCTGGAACTTCCTAATTAACTTCCTGGACACTTTTATGTAGCTGTCTTGGCAGCATATGGAAGTGTTTTGTTACTTCAAGTGTTTGGGGACATTTTTTTTCTACTTCCTAATCTAGTCTATAGCTCTGAAATTTCCTGGTGGTCTTTGATTCAAATACAAACCAGATTTATGAGTTCTTCCCTTTAAGCAACATGCCTTTAAAAAAGCAAATTTTGTATATTATTAAGACAGTCCCAAATTAAGATCTGAATACTTCAATGGTAAAACAACAGTGTGAAAAGCACACTATCCCTATTAAACACATGTACCATACTCTCTCGTATAAGGAAGTCTATGTATTATTCATACAGATTTATCTGACTAAAATGTTACCTGAATCCTCTCTTTCAGAGACTTCAAAATAACAGAGAAAGCTGTGACTGTCCAGAATGCCATTTGACTTTATTTCCTATTTATCACCATTTTTAAAGGGATTATGGCCAATGGCAAAATAATTTTGTGAGAGTAAAATTTCTCCAATATTTTCAACAAAGTTATGATAGCAAGAGTTTACAAGCACTTAAATTCTATATATTTATCTGTTATTATTATCTTATACTAATCAAGGAAGTTAATAGTGAGTTAGATCTATCTATAGGATGAATCCTATACTGAGATTTGGTTTTCAGATTCATTTTAATTTCCTAACAAAACAGTGGTGAAAATGTGTCGGGGGTGGTGGGGAGGTTAAACAGCCTATGACAAGTTTGGAGGGTGCAAAAAACTCAATGGTGCTGCTTTTAAAATGAAAAATGATCATTTTGAGGATTTAGTTTTGGCTTGATCTAAAAGCCTGCAGTTAAAAAGTGTATTTTTAATCAAAATCTGTTAATTTGATGTTTTCTTTATGGTTGGAATCTCATAGTGATGTATAACAAGTTTGGTATATTAGACACCATTGATGATATCAATGCTTGAACAGAAACACAGGATTTGAAAATAGACGATATTGAACTGCATATCAGAGTAAAACATCAGCCCAGGAAATATTTTACTACATTTTGTATGATGTCATAAACTGTTTTATGGTAATTTTTATATCAATAGGTGTTATATAAAATTTGCTGAATTTCAATTCAATGGGAGTCATGGGTCCCAGATTTTAGGCCCATTTGGTAAGTTAGCCCATTTTAGGAATCTTGATTCAAAATATTTTGCCCTATCATGCACCGTTTTACCCAGTTGAAGGTTACAAGAATCAGAATTTTAGTAGTATATAGATATTGCATTGAAAAAATCCAATTAAGAATGCTAAAAAGGAAGAGTTATTAAAAGAAGGAAAAATAATAGAAGAGACTGGATAAACTATTAATCCTGCTTCTGGAAAATATACATTAATCCAAATATAAAAGATTAGTATATGGAGGGAAGATGAAATGAAACAAGAACAAACAAAATGCAACATGAAGGGGGAAACAGCATAATTCTATTCTGAAACAATGTTTTCTAAGGGGCAGTTTGAAGGTTATTCTTTAGAAGCTGAATTAAGCAAGTTAAAATAACAATTTTTTATTTGTCTGCTCCATTTTGGACTTTGATTCTTCTGAAAATGATGGATCCTTTGTACTTAAACAAGAATGGATATGCTATTTTGGAAACAGAAAATATTGTTGTTGGTGATGGATTACAGAGATTAAATGTCTTTAGGCCATTTACTAAAGCATCAACAATGGAAGGATTCAGAACATCAGATGTAGCAGCCTTAAGTTATCTGGCAAAACTATTGCCTCTGGATTTAAAGTCTTCTTCCTTGGAGAGTGGCCAGAAACTAGACGTTTTCTACACATGAAAATTATTTAAATTAATATTTCTTGCCTTTGAAGTGGCCCTTTACAAATATAATGACTTCCGTCCTTAAGTAAGGTATATTTCCAGATTCTTGTGATCATGTGGAACTCAAGCTCTTTGAATTTAGATTTGAGACTGTGTTGGTTAACTGGGGATGGGGATGGATGTGAATTCATAAAGATTTTAAGACAAGTTAGGAAATTAAATCAGGTTGCTTAACTAATCATTAAAAAGCAATTTTCTTTACCCACTTTTTACTACCCCAAAGATTTATTAGCCCTCTTCTGAGTAAAACAACTTACTTGCCAATATAATTGTCAGCACATTAATGCCAAAACCAGAGCTTTGTAATGGTAATAATTTGCTGTAATCTTACAGGATTCTTTTAAACTGACATTAGTTGATTATATCTAATTTTTAATTAAATTCCCCAAATGGCAATTCTTCAATTTTTTTGTTAAATTGGAAATCTCTGAATGTTATCCCACGTACCTATGGGTATAATTATAATTGTTTTTGGCAACGCTCAAATGAAGCATTTGTCTTATTTCACAATCAGCCCTCTAAGAGGTTAGTCATGATATAAATCAGGCTTCTGTATTGTAGTTGTGCTTTCCTTTCTTCCATAAAGAACATTTCCTTTAGAAGCCCAGAATAAACAGGACACTCACAAATACCTATTTTCTATACTATTATTGCTTCATTTAGATGACAGTTTGGTAACACCTAGCACTACTGTTACAGAAATACTGTAATGAGAAATGACAAACTGTGGCACACATGAAAGAGAGCAAAGAACAGCAGAATATACATAGTGAATCTAGCCAGTGTCTCAAAAGGTTTCCAATTCAGAAGTTGCATAATTTTTTATCCATAATCCCTCTTTTTGAGTACAATATATACCATCATGAACATAGCTGACATGTGAACAACATGGGAGCAAAAGTGGTACAGTTAAAATTCTAAGACTCTGGATGTAATAGTCTTATATGTCTTCTCCTTCCCCTGTCCTTCCACAATTAAAATTTGTCATGAGTTAAATAAAAACAAACAAAATAGGTTGCCAACACTATTTAGAAAAGAAATACTATGAACTTGTGCAGTTTTATAACTGTTTTTATGATAATCATATTAAAATTAAAACCATTACAAATTTTAAAATGCCATTAAAATAAAAAAGCAATCAAATGGATTTTTTTCTATTGTCCTGATGCTAAATATATTAGGTTGGGAATATGTAAAAAAAATAAGTCTAGAATAGAAAACATTGTATAAAATACAGGCTCTTGGTTAAAAATTATTTCTGGTCTAGGACTATAAAGAATGAGTGGCACAGGAGTAGAGTAAAAATGCCAATGTAGGTTCAAATATTTGAAATTGTAGGAAAATTATTGAAGAATAACTGAATGTGGGTTGTAGGTTGACACCTTTATTTTGTAAATATGCTAACTAAAAAACATACTTACAAGCATTGTCTTGCCTCCTGCCTGAGTCTATTACCATCCTCAAAATGAACTTAGAACAGTATTTATGTTATTGTTAATTTTAACTTATGTTCTAAAGCTTTTATATCCTGTCTAATTTCGGTAGTAGCCTTAAGTGCTCACCAGATTAGTAAAGTGAATTATAAATCAATTAAATACCAGACAATTGACAATGAATTAATGAGAAACCTGATATCAATAAAATTAAAAGGTTTATTTAAGTTTATTTCATAGTTTTCTTTTATTGATAAATATGAAATCCAAGATGTAAGTGAATTGCCACATCAATAGGGCTGCTAACTAGGAATTCTGAATTTGAAATCTCAACAGATTTGGAAAATATAACATTATAAAAGGCTAGTAATTATTTTATTCTGCACCCTCTTTCGGTGGTGGAAGCAAAATAAAATATGATTTGAACTATAAACTAGTTTTTGAAATAAACTAGTTTTACAAGATAAAACACTTCATCAATTATGGCAATAAATATTCTCCAGAAACCCAGTTGCTACTTCATGTAACATCAGAACTTCACAGATTTGACATGCAGAGGTGAAATCTAGCCAGTTCACACCGATTCAGGCAAACCGGTATGGAAAATTTTGATTGGTTTGGAGAACCCGCAAATATCACCTCCGGCTGGCCCCGCCCCTCACCACTCACCACTCACCACTCACTGTTCACCCCACTCCCTGCTCACCCGGTCCCAGTGTCTCTGCCTGCCTTCCCATGAGGATGTGTCTGAGGCCCAACTGCTCCTGATCTTCCTGATCTGCCTGCCTGCCTGCCTGCGTAAGTAAGCCACTGCTTCTGCTTGCCTCCCTGTCCCTTCCCACCTGGCGCTGCGTCCCCGCGTGGCCTAGTAGCTAGCTGCCCCCCCCCCCACAGTGTCCGGAGCTTGCCTGCTGCTGCCGCTGCTTGCTTTGCAATATTTACAATGGTGTGTA